>CM055826.1:20655396-20751593 GCA_029582265.1 Zoroaster sp. YZ-2022
TTACAGACAAATAATATGTATGAAATGATTGGCGCGTAGAGTTCAAGTACATGTAATAGTTGACATTTCAACAATATTACGGCACAAATAACATGTGAAATGAGTGGTAGCGTTATGTTCAGGTACATGTCAATAGTTGGCATTATCTGTATACTAGTACTATACTGTATACGTGTTCCGAAAAATTACGAATACCAACTGCAGCCCAGTAGGACCATATCGTTCGTTGGCTATTATACGACTATCGGGCGGCTGGCCGACTCAGTGTACGGGCACTGCAAAGGGTGTTCACTACAGGGAGTGCTGGTTATCTTGGCTCGGTAAAACAGAACAACTAAAGGTGGGGTGGGATTGGTGCGTTTGATCGAATGATGTTGATATTTTGACGATAATGTTTTAACTCTGTTTCTGATGTGTAGAAGGTTTTGGTTTAAAACATGTATTAACCTCCTACTATAGTGCACTTTGGTGGCGAAGCAGCTATGTGGTCAAAACAGTCATGCCTTTTGACTATGGACCAAAATGTGCACACGGGGGCATTTTGACTGGTTTACTGTCATTTTGACCACCCTGAACAATACAAGACAATGCTTTACTATTCAAAACAGTTGACTCTTTGACATGTAAATGTACTTACACAGTGAGGTTTGACAGTGTTTGACTTTTAGTGCATTAGATATCCCTTTAAGTATATCAGCTTTTTGACTGATTTTGACCCTTCGGTCATGGAGGTTAATGATGATAAACCTATGTATATCGCTGTTGCGTATTTCCCTGTCGAAGGCTCTGACAATGATCTTGCGACGGTTGTTAACCAACGTTTTTCCCGAGGTCATTCGTATTGAGGACGTTCTTTAAGGATCCTCAAATTAAAATTATTGAACAGAACCAGAATTGGCGGAAATACCAATGGCGACCCGGTTCTTAATTCAAATGGCAAGCGCCTTCTAGACTATCTGATGATTCTAATTTAAAATATTCTTAATTGTCAGTTTTGGTAAGTTTACTTGGTTTAGAGGAAGTTCACAAAGTACCATTGATTATATGCTATGTACAATAATATTACTGGTCGTGTCAAAGAATTTATTGTTGATGATGATAGACAAATGGGATTAGGTGGTACCTGTTCTTCTATTAAACAGGGTTCGTACGGGTCATGGAAAACCTGGAAAGTCAGAATTTTGCTTTGCATTTTCCAGGCCTTGAAAGTCATGGAAAAGGGTAAAGCTTCTTTAAAAGTCATGGAAAGTCATGGAATTTTAAGACTTATTAAAACCAGTTCGCGTCGGAGGCCGTGTACACGCAATTTTATTTCGCACCGCGGATCGGAAGCGTCTAAACACGCCGTATACGCGTAGAAACTCGAGGAATTTGTATGCGGTCTCGGTTGATGTGATGTGATAACGAGCCACGTGCTAAAGTGACGTGCACAGAGCGTGACCACGCTGTGAAGCTTCCATTGTCCTTTCGGGTGACGTGAAACATGCCATTTTGGCAGAGCTCGTGCTTCGGTTGACGTTATTGTGCAACACTTGTCGGCACAAGAGCGGGGGCCGTTAAACACGCTCGCTGAATGGTGGTTGTGCGGGGCACTCGTAAACCTGTTCCACACTTGTCTTTGTCTCCATTGAAATCTGTAAAGCTGCGGTATACTAAGATTTCTATAGACCACACGTGCACCATTGTCCCATTGTTACTCGGTACCATGCCACTCGGATAATGGGAAGGATCCTTCCTCCATGCTCGGTTGACGTGTAAATACGACGAAGAATTCTTTCGAGGGCTCGGTGGACTTCTAAAGACGCAACACCAAATACGCCCTCCGGCTATAATTCCCACGGAAACTCGCCAATTTATCTGCTAATAAGCTAAATGGGTGTCTCGTCTTAGTTTCATTGACGTAACCAAAACAAAATTCACGCAAAAAAAAATAAGTGTTTGTGTGAGAAAAGAAACAGAGACAGAAAAACTGTTTTATTCCGATGCAAACTGGTTTAAAAGAAAAAACAAGACAACCGGCAACCAAAAGACACAATTTCTGGGTCACAGTTACATCAAAGAAATGTCTGCCGACTTTGGAATGTTGAATGTATCAATTTGGGATTAGAGCCAAGACAAGAGTTGGGGCTATTGTTCACTTGACAATGACTGACAGGTTGTGGTTTTACACTCCCAGAACAAGAGACAATAACCTCTGGGACCTGGTTCTTGGCTGGTTTACAAGCTATTATAAACTAAACGCGTGTGTGTCCCTCTGCCAGCACCGGGTACTCCGCTCATCTGGTTTTTGCCTAAGCAGAGTGGTAGCGGAACCAGTGTCGTTTAATGTTGAATGCTTATAAATAGATCGCAGCAGGCCGCATAGTTACAAATGCGGTGCATCAAAAACATTCTCTTGAAAAGAAACAAAGTTGCCGACCAATTAAAATGTATCAATAAAGCTTCCTTCAAGATGAAATAAATCCCTCAGTGGCAACAAATTATTGTTGTTCACAATTAGTTCTCGAACTGAACAAAGGAAATTTTGGGGTGTTTTTTTTTTTCACCATGGAATAAATTATAGCGTATCGATAGCGTATCGGCTGATTTATAGCGTATCGGTATTTTTTATAGCGTCGGGCATGCCTGGCTAGAACACTGGTGTTACGCGAATCTACTTAGATTCGCATTGTTATCATTGGCGCGAATCTTCGCGCGAATCGAAAAGTCATGGAATACTTGTTGTAAAGGTCATGGAAAGTCATGGAATTATCTAAGTAAAAAAGGGTACGAACCCTGTTAAAGTTATCCTGTAATCGTAAGCCAAAAAGGTGAAAAGAATAATTGTATTAAAAAGTTTATTTGGGATATAAAAAAGGATCAGGACTTCTCACCTTTTCACGATCAATTAAATATTCAATTTTTGAGATTGGACGACCTCAAATATGCGTGGTTTTGCGAACGATTTATATTACTGGTTTTGCATTTTCTGTCTTGGTGATCGTAACAAGGGGGCCATAACTCCTGGATTCGACTACGCCTTTGATTTGAATTGCATTAATTTTTGTAATTTGGGATGGCTGCACTTTGCATGGCTGTACTCGTGGACAGGGGTTTTTTCTTGATTACGATGGAACTGTGGCTTCTTATTGGCGGAATTTGCTCAGTAGCGAGAATATCACAGTGCGCACGCTTCTCAATCATAGTGCATATGAAGACATAGTGATGTGTCTCTAGCAACCTTGTGTAGTTTTGACACATTATTATTATGTTGACAACGTTTGATTTATCTTGATTCTTATGAAGTATGATGCATTTACAGACATTTTTATCAAAAGTGTATTCGACTTTAAACGTGTATTTTTGTTACATTATTTTATTTGGATATAGGCTGGGTTATCTTACAACAAACCGATCACCTTGGAACTCTAGCAGACCAGGATGCATTGGGACAAGTCTTGCTGATCTCCTCCTATGTAGAACCGGGCACCGCTCACGGATACCATGCTGTGACATTTGGTCTTTAACCAGGCCAATTATTGAGACGACTTGGTCAAATCTTGGGACACTAGGACAGTTCTTCAAAGAGAGTGCACAACCATTTGTTATAATACCATTAATTCTTGCTTTGTAAATTGTGTCGTTTACGAAAATCGCCTTTACACCAGAAACAATATTACGTGAAATAATAATTGAAAATTTCCAATGTTGAACATACGACTTTGTTTAAATCAACATTTATTCCATTTGTTTGTTGGTATATTGAAAATTTGATGAAACAGTATTAAATATTTAAGCAAAACACTTATACGAATATAGGCATTGTCACTGGGAATATACATTCTGACATTATATTATGAAGGTTCAACATACATTGTACCGTTTACGAGAAAATAATGACTGGTTCTTTGGATTTGCTTGTATTAATTCTAATGGAATTAAGGAAGACTGTCCATTGAACATCATTTTAATTCTGATGATTATTATAAATCATATTAATAGTGTCGGCAGAGTAACGTAAAGTCTGACCAGTCCATTTGATTGCCTTGCCTTTGCTGGTTTCTGAAATCGTGGAAACATTTGAAGCTGCCTTGAGAGTAATTGTGCAGGTGGTGCATGTTGTAATAATAATTTCACATGAAGATGTGTAGCTCTGAAGAACCGGTGGTGATGATAGGATGCAGTGGCGGATGAAATTACCTTGGATAGTGCTGAATTCCCTCACAACAACAAATCTGCGAGTAAATGTTTCCCAAAATGGGCTGCGAGAAACGATGTCCAGTGCAATGAGTGCTGGATCGATTAGATTCTGCCGGGCTGTTTCATGACTTTTCACATAGAAATTATAACGTTGCTGATTATAATGGGAGAGTTGAATACGAATATACCGCACAATTGACTGACTGATCAGATGCCTGTTTCGGATATTCACGGTTTGGTTGCTGGTGATGGGCCAGCGGATCCTCAGAATCTGGTTGCACTATGCAATTGATGTTCAGAAGCAGTTACTTGAATAGTCTTTAATCATCATGTACCGTTGCTTTATTTTAATTATACTATTATGGTTCAAAATTATCGGCGTCCGGGTTTCGCGGACCTCAGGCCGGGCAGGTTATGGGTTTGGCAGATGGAGGACGACGGGATCAGTCAGCGGTGCCGAGGATCATCAAAGAAAGTACTGAGTGGTTAAAGATGTTACCCAGCTGATGACCAGAACTAATAATTACCAAGTTTGAACAGGCCTACAGTTCTTATTCTAAACACGAATCAAATGAGGACTTCAGTGGGGCTTGCGGAAATAGACATTTGTTTGATTGTGTCATTAAAACTAAACGGCCATTTATTTTAATGCCACACAGTGACAATATAAAATGCTTTCTTAACAATTCAAATCTTGGGAAGCTTGACATTCTGGTGTTTTAAAAATACCTTTCTGATGATGTCGCTCTGAAGTGTGCCTTTTTACTAATAGTTATTTAATTTAATAAACATGGGCAGTGAGGTCAGACAAAATTTTGTTGTTCTGGTTGTAATATTGGACAGATTGTTGCCCACTGTTTCTTTAACTTTTATTGTCGAAAAGGTGTGGTGATCGTGATTTGTTGATTTGATATGAGTGAACATGATCTTGTTGATCTACAGTGAATTCTTGTGAGCCAAATGCGCATGCCGTCAATACATATGGTTCTACAAGCACGTTATTCTTCGATCATAAATCAGTACATTTCAGGTTTCTGATGATCAATTGTTGGTTTGATGCAACAGGATGGTGGTTCTTCAATACAGTTGGGTTTGTAGCCGATGTGTCTTGAGTTATAGTCTGAGCACGGTTACTGCGCAAAGTATGTGCTGCAATAGGACAGGACATTTAATCGCCAGCTAAACACGAGCGGATATTTCCGCATGGGCCTAATTCGGCATTCTTTTGAAATAAACGCTGGGGTGTTACGTTTAAAAGAAAATAATTTGCAAATGACTGATCAAAGATTTTGCTTCTTTGAAACATTTTGACGAAGGTTGCATGTTACTTTGTAGTAACCAATCGGGATGAAGTCGGTGAGTGATGCAGAGCAAGGTTGCCTGTGAGGATACATCATGCCCATCCGCGGTGCGTTTGGGTGCCTTTCACTATTACTGAACGATCCCTTTATTTCCCATTTGAGTTTAGTAGGTTTCTATTCATAATCTTTTTGCAAAAGCATAAAGAACACTGATAAACTCTATTCGTTTTCATTGTGATAGTGAAATAAGGAGGCGTGGTTTATAATTGGTGCACTTACCAGCCAGATTGGTTGGTCAATCCCGTTCTGTTTTACGATTGACGTCTTTAATCCCATGTGTTCAGGTACTACTCATACTGTTGCTGAACGTTCCTTTTGTCTTTTTCCAGGGTGTACAACAATTTGGACATCCTGGGTCCGGTAACATACAAGGACGTGTGATCCTCAACGTAAACTTGGCATGTCCTACATTTCAAGTTACCATTCCCCGTTTGGACGGAATGATCCCCGTTTGCGTCACTACCAGATGCCAACATATCAATGCTGTCAGAATATTGAGCTCGTAGCTCAAGGTAAGCCGAAGATACTAGAATATAGGATGGACAATTTTCGTGGTAATAAATAGTAATTATTAATAAATTTGTATCAAAATACTGTATAACTTTTAAACGATGATATTGCTAATTAGGTTAACCAGGCATCTTACAATGCAAAAATTACGCCATTGGTAATGTAGACATGTCAGCTCTATGCTTTCTAGATTGATTTGAATCAAGTGATGAGCCGCTCTATCAATTGGCTTCATGCAGAGTTCTTTAGGTCCCTGGAATCTCCTCAGCCTGCAGTTCTGCACCACAACCATCTTGGAATTCAATGCACAAAGTCATCTTTAAGATGTGGGCGGTTCATTTTACATAGTAAGCCAATCATGATTGGGCCCTAGCTTTGACCCGTTTTGATCCCACACACACACCACCCACAATACAATGCATGCAAACACACGTCACGTACATTGGCCCATAGATCAAGGATACTGAAGGAGTTTGAACTGCGCGGGCTTTCAAAGCTATCCAGTTACCGCCGACCAGCAGGTGCCTGGTATTCCATAAAAAGCTAAACACAGTAACCGCAGATGGATCATGTTACATTGCCTAAATGGACTCCGTCTCTGTATATATGAAACCCTAGTTTGTACATGTATGTATATGAAACACAGCGAAACTGTGGTCTTCCCGCTTTCGAAATTTCCTTATTTTAAAGAGTTTTGAAATATCGATTGACAACTCTAAGAAATTTCTGAGGAAATAAAAGATCTAAAGGAAATGCCGTAAATTCTGAAATTCCTAAGGAATGTTCGTAAATATTCGATATTTTTGCAAGGAAATAATGTTGCCAAATTAACATATTATACCTTCAGTCCAGTTTGCGCTGTATAGCATTGGCTGAATTTGACTGAGCACGGCACAAACAACCTGATTGCCCGGCCGCGTAGTAGGCACAACCATGGGCTGAATCTAAGCATGACGTCAGATTTTCATGCTACCTAGGCCAGCCACTGCGCGCATGTATGTATGTCTGGTAGGCGACCACCGGACAGGTAAGAAATAGATATTTCCTTATTTAGTTGCCAAAAGAGATACATATTTTCCATGAATTGAGTTTCCATTTGAAAAGGTTTTGCTTTTTTTTCAACAGCATGCACTTCTTATGACCTGCAACTTTCATGTACAGGCCTTACGCCCACAGGGGCCTAATACACTTTTGATGATTTAAGTAAAACTAAGGAACATCAGGAAAAAATCTAAAATCTAGAAATGTTTCTGTAAATCTAAGGAAATGTGGAGTTGAAAAGTGGAAGCTTACAGAACACACAATGCAATAACAATCACCAATGAGAATGAGAATATGTCTCCTTAGGACGATCAGGCATATACTGATCAAACGTTGAGAGTTAAATACCAGTTCTTTAGAACTAATTACTACTCAATTAAATTTCACATGGTGTCACCACCAGGAATTAAGTCTTACTAGTGTCTTTGGTTTTAGATTTGGCATATTGGCATTAATGAGCTCCGCCAGCAAATTTTGGCATCTTTTAGAAGCATCAGGCGCGACGACGAATGGTCACTGTATGTACAATACGTAGATGTACAGTGATGTAGGTATATTCCATACGTGAACAGTACATGTAGATGTACATGTAACAGTATGTATGAGTCCATACAATGTGGCAGATGTGCTAGAGTTCAGATAGCTGAATGAGAATTATGCACGATGAGCTGTTCAAGCACCTTGATCAAAGCCAGCTGTACGAGCTTGCGGATGATGTTAACTAGTGTTGTTTCAGTCTGTATCACCGACCCGATTTGGTGTGCTTTTATATGTGAGCTGCGAAGAAGTGATTGGTATGACAATTACTTAATGAAAATAATGTGAAGTTTCAGCTCAATGGAGCTATGATTTTTGAAATGGTGTATATTTTGTGCGTTTTCTTCAGACAGAATATAAAGTGTCATAGTCGTGATCTATCAGTATAAAATATTCAGATAGATGGGCTATTGTAAGTTGGATCAAATAGAAAACTTTGGGCCGATCTGCATAATTAAACTGTTTTCCTTTTATGTGGTGATAAATATTAAATGCAATTATAAGTTTTCGTTACATGTTTTACTGATCCGATCAAATTAGTTTGTTTTATTCACGAACCAAGCAGTCACTGTTTCGCTTCTGTCATTCCACAACTCCATTTGACAATTCCTATTTCGTTTTTCGGCATTCGTATTCTGAATTATCTCATCCTGAAATTGAATGTTTTGTATCTATTCACTTGATTGACAGTCTGGTTTGCATAATTTGTTGTTTTCTTTTGTTTATGGGCAATCGATCATCTTAAAGTTCTTAAATGGTGGTTAAAGTCACTATAAGGTTAATTTTTCGAAACTTCTTGTAGATAGGACAATCCACCTCCAAAAGATACCTAAAGCTCCTAAAATTCAAAAACATTTTCTAAAATTTCTCTTAATCATGATTTCCAAATCATTTCCTTGTAGTTTTGAATGGTAGTGAGCCTAACAAATAACTTTTTTGACAATAATAATATTCTCTTTGAGTTGGGCGTTGCTGATTATTTGTTTGTTTTTAAACATATATATAAAGTGTGTCTCAAAAAAATGCAAACAAAATTTAACGGAATGCCAGACGTAGAGATAGGTAACGGCATGATAATATAGGTATGGTTTGGAAAGTACACCTTTCCCTTTAAATGAGACATCAAACGTCCAAATCTGATAATTTTTGACAGAGTTATGAGTACTTTTCAAGAGGGTGAAATTGACGATGGGACCAAGTTTTTTAAATGCAGTAATCGATTTTGTTTAGACTGTGTGCAAGTGTTGCAATATGGATGAACTGTTGATGATTACATCCCTTCCCCTCCTTGTGCCTCCCTCGCTCGATACACCAAGGCGACATCGTCTCATGTCTCCCATCGCTCTCTAACAACATCTGAGTCTGCCGCGGATAATCCTGGCGTATTCTGTCAAAAGTCTGCAGGTCCGGAGAAGTCGTGTACATCCAGAGGAAAGGGGTGATCTGGAATCGGTGGCGTGTTTTGGTTAACCTTTATGGCCACGGGTCTCGAACGCTTCATAGGCGGTCTCGGACAGCCAGTAGACGATGACTGGGCGCCGTCTGGTCCTACAGGCACCCTAAACACCTCGCTAACACTATAATCCTCGCGCGATGTTTAGCATGTAAACATGTTACAAACTGATAGCGAAAGGTGTTGATTTTCGCTAAACACTCTTACTGTGAAGACAGGGTGCAGGCGCGCTGCCGCGCTGGGATATTGCTGATTTATAATACAAGAAGGAAGCGCGACTGGCAAACACACACACACACGTGCTATGCTCAGTGAGATTAATATGACGAATCCGTGAATGCCGTTCTGATCAGGATGATTCTGGTTTCAGGTGCTATCAATAATGCGTCTCAAAATACAGCTTTGGAAGCCATATTCGTATCTTTGACCTTGGATGTCTGTCTGACAGTGCCAATAAATGGGGTTAGTATCAATTGTTACCGATGCTTACTCTTACTACGCTGATGAGAATAAGCACCCTTCGTTGATACTGGCATTGATGCTGATCAGTAATTGTTGAGTGGGCGTCAACCTCGTCCCCGGACTTGTTCCCATCACCTCGACCCTGACAGGGCAATGTCTGATGCGTCATGTCGTACTCGCGCATCCAAGATTCCTCCATGCGTTCATTATCCTTCAATGTGTTCGTTATCGGTCGCCAGGGAACGGATAGCATCGCACCGCTGATCGGCCAGCCACAACCTGTTGAAGATAAAACATCGCAAATGGTGAAACGGGGACTGATTCGAAGTGGGCCGCGTCACCCTGGCAACGCAAATATCGCCTGTTGCGCTGACTGGCTTATCATTGATTCCCGTGCATTATAGGTTGACGAATTTAAAGGCCTATACGGTTTATGTTGTTGATCTTATTTGAGCAAATATCAGGATCTAGTAGTTAAAACTTGATTTGAAGTCTATTGGGCATGGGTGGAGTTTTGTTTAAGTTGTAAAAAACGTTCGTTCTTATCAACTACGCGAACTTTTGTTTTGTGAGAACAAAACAGGAACTCGACAAGATAGCACAGGCGGTATAAATTCAAACCCTGAACCTTGCCTGAGAAAAAAAGTTACTATGAGGCAGTTCACAGGCAGTGAGGCATCAGGTTGCCACTTCACCAGTTCTTTTCTGAGCTGCCTCAAAGATGTCACTGCGTGCCTGGAACCAGTCTTTGCCAACCTTTTCACCATGCAAAAGCTACAAATCTTACTTAAAATTACAAATCTTAACACTTAGTTTACAAGACATTCATTGCAGGGACAGATTGACTCAAGTTGAAATTAGTCATGAATACAAATCAGCCGTTAAGATTTGCTCTAGAACATAATGATTATCATGTTGGCTGGGCCTTCTTTTAGAGGTGGCAGTTAAATGGTAGAAAAGTGACACAAGTTGTGGACTTAAAGTTTGTTGATCTTTAATTCACTTTTCAGATTGATTTGTGGAATAATGATAAGTGCTGTGTTGCTGTTTCGTTTGAAATGTGATTCTTTTATTATTAAATAAAACTTGTTCCTTCATGCAAAAATCAGACAATTCTACGGCAGAAAAGCAGTTTCACGAAGCCTCAACTCATGAACTATTTACTTCTTCATTATTCTTGACATGATCTGTGTTTACCGCCATGCAATGGGTGGCGGCATCTTTGTTGATGGCGTGTTGGAAGATCTTGTGCGGTGGGGAGGTTTCGCCTGAGGATGGTGATGTCAGCTCTGGTAGGGGCTCCCAGACGGCGCTGAACCACCGGTTTCAGTTCAGCCGGTGATGAACGGCAAATCTGATGACGAACAACGTTGAATGCGTCTGAATGATCTTTAATCAATTCGTTCTGCTGTACAAAAATAGTTGTGGGCTAATACAAAACGCCAGAATGGGTACAATAATTGCTGTAAATTTGGAGATCTGCGTTTTCGTTGTAATGATATTTGCAGAATCTTTAGCACTGCTCAGGTTAAATAAAATCGATCTTTATGTGCTGGCATGACATCGTGATCTTTCCACTTCGATGATTGCCTTCCACAATAAAAATGTTTGATCTACTGTGGAAAATGTATTCCTTCGTGATGTACCTATCCATAGTCAGTTCATGGGGATATATTTAGATCATTTAAATGATACCTTCAACCAAAATTTAGGTACTAGACAATGGGCACTTTTGCTCACCAGCTGTATTTAAAGTTGAAGCAGCTGGACATCAACATGGATGATCCCATCCATGATTGGTTTGATGCGATCTGCCTCCCGCAGTCATATCTTCAGTACAGACATACTACATGTAGAAGATGCAGTTGAAAGGAACACTTGACCAATGCGTGGTTGGTGCTGAATAAACAATGTACTATCAATTTCAATTAATGTTTTGGGCAATGTCGGTTTTTGAATAGTCTGCATATAACAGTGCTGGTGTCAGAATATGTTTTGATGTTTACTTCAAGGTAACCACTGGGCGCTTTTGACACATCCCTCTTTATTGTTTTATGCATTACATATAATTGTTGATCATACAGTATAGTTTTACCTTGTTTCAGTTCTGCGTTATTAAGCAATATAATTTTCTGATCTTATGTTTATAATTTTGCTTGATTTTTTGTTTTGTTTTAAGCAGAAAATATCGCCACAAGTTGCATATCTGACAAGTGAGTGAGGTGGTGTTAGAATTATCTTGTACATTTCATGGTTTTCGGAAAGCCACCGCCATTATGTATATTGGTTGTAATCCGCAGGACGTTCCCAAACCCTGGATGGATGCGTACAAAGTGGTTTTCGTATCCACCACCGGGATTAGGGTGGTGTGGTTTGTTTGCTTTTTAAGGTGGTAACATTCTTCCCTAGTTATAATGATCTGGAGGAGTTACAAATTGTTTCAAAAGTGCGTTCATAAACCATGATCAATGGCAGAATCAATTACGTGTAATTCATTGTTTTGTCTTTTCAGAGGAAAGTTGATTAATTTGGCACTCAATGTGAAATACGACTTTACAAATTCTGGTAGCTGGCAGAAAGTGCAGAACTGAAAGGAGGTGACAAGACTCTTAGTACTTTCGAATAAAATGACAAGACAAAATATGTATGTATTTGCAAACCAACGCTTGGTGCTTTGGTTTGGGTTAAAATATCAAAATTAAAAAACAACTTAATCAAAATAACTTAACTCAAAGTCCTGTACGCTTGTTGGAACTTGGCCATTCTTCTGTTTAAACTTCGAACTGGAAATCCTTTGGGAGGTTTCACACTTGCTGCTCTTTTTTCCCAGGAAAAAGCTTACAATCAACATTAACTCACACACTGGGCGGGTTCAGATTTTCTTTGGATTCAAAAAAAACTAATTCAATTAGGTTTTTTGGCTTTGCATCACAAAGGGAGAAGTGTGACCAAAGACTAATATTATAAATCTCATGTTGGTAAATCTCATGTACTTCTGCCTATAAAACTTAAAACTCAGGGTGTGGTTCCGAGTGTACATAGTGACGTAAATTGTAAAATACAAGAATAGACAACAATAAATGTACAGGCTATGTCATTCTGTCTTCAATCAAATATTAATAAAAATATACAAGACATGTATATAGCACCAAATCCATTTGAACTTAGATTCTGATACTTGAGCCCTTGTAAATATGGCAATAAAATAACCCTTTCTAATGTAAGAATAGCAAAGATTATAAAAGATTCGATACACTTGGAGAGCCAGATAAAGTGATAAGCAAATGCAAATATAAGCAGGGTGATCCAGGAATTTTGTGCGCGAAGGTGAAATCCTCTTCGAGTATTATTCTGAACTTCAACTCCATTCCTTTGATATCGCAGGATCCTCATGGAAATTGAAAAAATGAGTCTCTGGATTTCTATTTTAACAGTGTCTAGTGCTTTACCAACAACACAAGAAGTCGGCGTGCCGCTATTTAACCGTTACAGAACAACGTCGAAAAGCTTCTAAAAC
This sequence comes from Zoroaster sp. YZ-2022, assembly GCA_029582265.1. NCBI lineage: Eukaryota > Metazoa > Echinodermata > Asteroidea > Forcipulatida > Zoroasteridae > Zoroaster > Zoroaster sp. YZ-2022. Next base: position 20,668,457 of record CM055826.1, read on the forward strand.
CAGCCATGGCCTCTGCAATGCACATGAAACACGGCTGTATGTGCGGAAGTACACGCGAAACATATTTCTGTTTACTCTCTCAGGTGCTCATGGGTTATACGTCATCCCTCGCTGGTTTCAGCACAAGTCCGCTGGTTCAGTCTTGTGGGATTTCATAGTGAGGATTTTCAATGGTCTTTGTCGGGAACCAGTGCAGCAGGGCGGGAAATTTAAAGAAATCGAGAGCGCTGAAGGGTTCTAGTGCCAGGGTCAAATTGCAACAAAATTATAAAGAGAAAAACATAGCCACAACAATAAATTGATGCCTGAACACAATATAAACAAGGTTCGATAGTCAATTTAATGTGAGGATTTTCGTTGTAGTCCATTCTTTAAGTCGCGCTTCCCTGAATGCAAGGACCACGCTTTTGAGGGCTGGAGTCACCAGATAAAGGGATTGCAATGAAACGTGAGTGGACGGAAGTGGTTGAAGCGTGGTTGCTAGAAAATTGAAGCTTAATAGCCCTAGGTTATCGAGCGGGACGGAATTGCCGACATCGTTCACCAAAATTATGAATTTCAATGAATGAAGGGATTGATAACACAAACTTTAAAAACTGTTCCACTTCTTATTTTCCCCGTCAGTTTTGGTTCAGTATTGTGTGTATTGCTCCATTCCTAGTATAGAGGTGGTAAAATTAAGGATGCACACGGAATAATACACTCCCCTCAAAATAAAATAAGGGTCAGTAACATTGTGAAAATGTTGACCAAGTCAGGACAAACATTTTTAGTAAAGGGCAATTTAAAGGACATCAACATTTGGCACCCTTTACATGGCTTTGTTTGCATGTTCATTGGCTTAGAAACTTCTCAGACAGATCATGTGGACGGACACCGTACTGATAACAGGTTCATGATGCGTCGCAATCAAGTTTGGCACATCTAACTTTATTTTTCTTCAAGACTTAATAGGATTCTACCCATAATCAATAGATTCTGCACTTGACGAGTAAGCAATTAAACAGTGGGTTGCTAACCAGCATGGGAAGCTGTAGGACGTGGGGACCCATTTCTATTTTGAAACTTCCACGGTTGATATTCTCCTGTCATAAACTTTTGGCAAATCAACATTATTTCTTGTATGTTTTGGGACTTAAAGTTAATCTGGGTATAAGGTTGCATGCACCCCGACTCGCACATATTCCGTGGGTGTACAACGCCTCACATGGACTGTACTGCGTACCCAGTGTTTAGTCCTGTTGGGCAGCGCTCAGTGATTCACTACCGAGAAATTTCGGGCGGACGCGGCAAACTTGATTGCGACATCGCGGGCCTGTTATCAACATTTTTTGTGCATCTTGTCACACGATCTGTCAGTTCTAAGCCAATGGGCATGCAAACTCGTGTGGTGTAAAATGTTGCAGAGCAACTCGTAGCTCACACACCCTTACTAAAATGTTTCTGTGACAATCCGCTGACTTGGTCAACATTTTTTCACTAAAATACTTTTTGGACCCTGCCTTTATTTTGAGGAGGTATATAATGTGGGTAACTCCATGGTTTCCCACATTACATTTTGCAGGGGTTTGGACTCACTCTTAATGCCATAATATATATTTCATCGTGTTTTTTTTTGCATTGGTTGCATGCCCATACTCATTTTGGCACAAAGGCAGAACTGTACAATTTGTTATATGTACTCTATATAACAGAAAACACTGCATTTTATGCATGTTCGAAAGGAAAAAAATGTAACGTGAGTAACCAGCATTTTTAATGTTTGGAGAATCTGACCATTGCAGAGTCTGATCTTTGGGGGAAATGTTTGGAGAATATTCATCATTAAAGGGAAGATCGTGCGGATCAACCGGGACGCCGATTTGAGTGCTTGTTTTCGACAGGTAACTCGGTGACGGGAGCTGTTTTCCCACAAGATAAAGATATTATTATCACGCGTTGTCTTAAATTAGTACATCGATTCCGCACCCTGTTGGTGTACACTCTGATCGTGACGATTCTGCCCCTTTAATGTCTTTATTGTGTGTAGCCATCCTGTCATTGGCGCTTGCTGAATGATGTATGAAATACATTTAAAATAGTTTATCTATAACATCACTAGCACTTTCCCGAGTTCATTCAAACGTGACGGGAACACATTAGAATAATTAGAATGTATAAAAAGACCGGTAAACATCCTCCAACGATGCAATTATGAAGGTATGCAGTTGCGATCATTTGTTTCAATCATTATACATAATTGGGCAATTTATTTCATCCCTGTGTCATTTGAGTTTAATTGTTGTATTAAAATGACCATCAGAGTAGACTTCCAAACAGGGCATGGAATCAGTGCCCTAGTTTATGATGAACACAGTGACTGAAAATTACTGTCTCATTTATGCAGCAGCAACGGTAATATGACCTTATCATGTGGGCATTATTTTCAGTCACTGAGTTTAATCTAAAACAAGCACTCCAATTCCATGCCCTGTTGATTGTGACGGTATTGGCCCTTTAAATACAACAATATTATGCAAAACCTGTTGGCACACTCCCAATGAAAACAATTTATTGAATTTTTCACAAGTAAAGGACTAAAGGTTTACATTTGGTTAATTTGGAAATACAAACCTTATCCAATAATATTGAATATGAATGTAATTAATCTTTATTTAAATTAATAAAGTTCTAAATTATTATTATGTTTGCTTTCCCCTTGGATAAAATATTGAAACATATAGAATTATTTACATTCGTATTGCAATGGAGCACGTTACGCTATTATGACTTATGACTTGAAACCGAGGGTACATCATTGGTTATTTTGGGAAAAACTGCTTCTATGAGTAGACCGTTTAAATGGTTGCTGAAATAGAAACATGATGGAACAGAAGAGCGATAGCTGTACACGTCATCGACAGAATGTATAATGCTCATAATGTATAGCAGTTATCAAAAACATCCCCAAAATACTCATGATGTAACCACACTGTAAATCATTAGCGCGTGACAATAGCGTGTGATATTCTTGGAACAGAGTCCGAGTTAAAGGTCGTATGAATTATAATTTTTTTCCAGTGTAAACTATAAAATATGCACACATTAACCTCTAAATGCAATTTTTTAAAAATGTATTGGAGATTTACATCGCAAAAAAATAATAAAATAAAAATTTGGGATGAACCCGCGCCCCTAAAAGGGGACAAATTTGTGACGTAGACCTAGGAACATGCTGTTTGTTGGCGCGCATCGATCGATAGCAGATATGAATGATGTACAACGGTAAACTTATATAACTATTTTGTTGGTTATGCCGCCAAGGTGTGTTGTTGCTGACACAGCAACACTTCTAAAGATAGTGTCAGTCTGCACAGATTCCCATCAGATCCAAAATATCAATGAATTTGTTTGGACAGCTGCAGTGAAGCATACCAGAGTTAACAATGGTCAGGAATGCGTGCATTGTCAGTATCCTTTGTCATTCGGTGCCTAGGTCTACGCTCGGCGAATCATCAAAGGGATAATGTGCGTGGACAACACAAATTTTGGTACAAATTCAATTGTTATAACTCATGACAAGCCACACAAATAGTAAACATTACAACTCATTAATACAAAACCATATATTAAGCCCCCAAAATGTAGTGTGAAAAATTACCATTTCACAGGACCTTTAATTTGGACGCCGATTGTACGCCATGATGCTTCTGTCGATGACGTCATAGGAATTGCCTGTGTCTCTGAGGTTAATTTTTTGATCCGTACATCTGAAAATTATGAAACATTATGTGAAAGTTTCTACCGTAGACTTTGTTCAATGATTGTTTGTTCAAGGCAGAAGTGTACTATCACACAAACACCCCCCGGTATATACAACCCCCTCCCCCAAGATTTTCGGCCATTGTACGTTACTTATAGTTTTTGTTTTAAAGCAATAACTATGAATGTTTCATCACATTAGGTGTTCAATATTTTGAGAAGAACACAAATCTTTTGCAGGATATTTCTCGTTATGTTTTATATTAACAAAGTTGCCGAAAGACAACTGTTTGAAATTCGACATAACAATATGGTTTTCACTAGCATATGAAAGCGCTTCAGAGGAAATAATTTATCAGGATGGCTTATTCTTGTACATGTACTAACATTTTATACGCCAACTAAGCTTTTAGATAAACTATTCATTAATTTGCCACATATGGTAATTACCAATGCTGCACCTTCCCATTCCCATATTCCATTTCAAAACTAACGAAGTGTGTGAAATACATATTAAAATACTCCCATATGAATTGCTAATTTGATCCACCGTCCAGGGGAGTTGTGGCTACATATACCTACATTCAGTAATTAAAATTATGGTAATTTAGTCAATAAGGGCCTCGCTATTTTTGCGCTCTAGTAAAGTATGTGCTTGTTGGAGACTCTTTTTAAGTCTTTACATGGCCTGTTTTACCTTATTATGCCTATATACAGACTGGGTTTTTTTTGGAGGGGGGGGTCTTTTAATGTATAATTTACGTTGCCAGAACCTCCAAGCATGGTTCGTATAATATCTAAAATTCACATTAGGTAAAACATTTGTTGGTATGTTCTTGTAATTTATCACAATATACAACTACTTGAAAAGACGTTTTCATGTTACCATTGATAAAAATAAACCTAATTAACTTGTAAACAGTATTATTTTGACAATGTGGCTTTTTAAATGATTAAACAAACAAAATACAAACAAAACAAAAATCACAAAAATACAAAACTAACTTTAAAACAATTAAAGACGTTAAAATAGTAGACACGTTGATAAGATATTATGTTAAAAGACTATAATAGCCCTTATTAAAGCATTAACCAAAAACAATACAATCATAATTGCAGATAAGATTTCAGTGTATGTAGTCTAGTCTTAAGTTTGTAATTGTTTCTCGAAGCTACAACTCAATTGTGGTTTCCAGGACCAGAACAAATGTTAATTTTCAATAAAAATATATGCTTGTAGACCGATCCAGCATGCTTACAAACAGCACAGATAAATCAATAGAGTTACGTCTTTACATGACAGATGTTGCTACGTCGGTCAAGTGCTTTCAAATGTTCATGCCCAAATCTCGATCAGCGTTGCAATAAATTACAGAGGACGGGCGGGACAAATTGCCAAATCATGATCGGTCTGTTACATATTTAATATGCAGTACAGAAGTTGTCCACGTCCATACAGCTGGTACCGGGCCTCGTGCGAACACCGGAAAACTCCGATCCAGCGGCAAGTGTTGAATAAGATGTCTGCACCTTCCTCGGCGCCCTCTCGCAAACGTCCCTGTAGGGCGCACTCCGCTGGAAACTCCACGACGACAGATGGAACTCGGGAAAAGCCATTGCGCAAAATATGAGCCGGGCGTCGCGTCCGCAAGATGCGAGGGGTGCAACGACGCGCCAGTCGGGCACCCTGGTGTCGGAAATAGAGTCATTGTATGTAAGGATGTCACGGCAGGTAGGTACTCCGATTGGGGACGGAGTTGGTTCGTCTGTGCAATAGATAAAAAAGATTTGCAGGATTTGTGAAATGCAAATGTTTGCGCCAAATATAGTAGGCTCGTTTTATAAAGCCATTGCTAACATTATTGTTAATATTAGCTAAACCGTTATGAAATATCCACACTTAAAATACCCATTTATTATTTTTCGAATTTTTGTCCCCAGAGGTTTGAAAACTTACTAGAATCTGAGCGGAAGGAATTGGATCACCATCACCTAGAGAAATAAAAATGTAAAGTGAACGTTAAGCAATTTTGTTTGAATAAATTGGAGCAATAAACAGTGTCCACTATTGTGACTTTGGCACTGACCTGCAATCACTACAACAAGCATGGATGTACATGCACATGTACCATTGAAAGGCCTGATAACGCCTCAATCCTCCAAAATCCTTCACTTTAGCAAAAGAGGATTTGTAGGAGATTCAAAGGTTAGGATAATGACATAAAACGCAAACACTGTTTGCAGGTGACACCATGTGAATTCTCTATCCAGCGCACACTGGTCGAATTTCTGCATGGTGTCACCGCAAACAATCTCCTTCTTTACTTATCCCTTTTCACCATTTTGCAAAGCTTCTAAGCAAATGCTACATTTTATAATTATCAATTCTTTACCTTATCTTTAAAGGGAATCTAAGCAACATTAACGATATCCAACAAAGCTACTCTTGATGTAGAGGTTGATAAACGTATCAATTAATAGCATGAAACGGTTTAATTATGTCTCACCGTTTTATTTGCGCTATTTCAGAGAAGACACAAAACAGAAATATGCAAATGCTATGAAACAAATTGCCAACTGGTAATCTTTTGTGCGACCTCCCAAGTATTTTCTTGGTGGAAAATGAAAAAAAAAAAAAAAACGCTTTCACAATACCTCTTTCACGACATATACATGTAATAATAATAATAATAATAATAATAATTATGTGGACTTACATAGCGCACGTATCCACCAAACTGGTGCTCAAGTGCTCATTATATTATTACCCCCTGCTCATCAATCATTCATGAAACCATCTGGCTCCCTGGGGGTATACAGCTCAATTGCTTGCCATTGGCCCCACAGCGCATATAGGGCTAATCAAACACACACAACCAACTTCCTGCCCTCACAGGTTTCCATTTACCCCTGGGTAGAGAACGACCAATCATGGTAAAGTGTCTTGCTCAAGGACACTGACACAGCACCCCAGTCGTAGCGGTCAGACTGAACCCAACATTCTGGCTGACCTGGCATCAGAACTGTCAGAACACAAATCCGATGCACTAAACCGCTTGACTATGTGTAACTGCTATATTGAGCTAAATCTTGCATGTAAAGCTTCTGAGTTCAATTAGCAAGCTTTCTCATGGAACCAATGTGTAAAATGTACCATGATGGCTTGCACCTTCCTTCTTTCCAAAACAAATGAAATGAAAGTGACTTTCACCTTAGCCACATGAACTTCACGCCAGTAAAGCTTTCCATGGAAGTATAACCCATTCTGGACATCCACGCGCTAAAAATGACGTGATGAAGTCGGCTATCGCATGACAGTATTTCCATCAGCAAGTACTTCCCATTGTAGGCGTGGGACACGATCTGCAATGGATAGATGCGACCATTGATGTAAATATTGGACTCTAAACGAAGCACATATCGTGCTCACAAAACACCATTACGAAAAATAGGACTACAGTTTTAACCCATTGCCAGGATAATGTTTTGTCGAACACGGACAGACAACTGTCTGTCTCAACGTCAGATTTCTTAAACAAAAGCAATGTTTAAGTATACAGGCCCTCGAAGTTCCAAAGTCTCGATTGGTTAGTAAAATGGTAAAAAATAATCAGAAATCAAATCAGATTAAATATTGTTTTAAAAGACACAAAATCTTCTCAAATATTTGCGAAATCTTCGAAGGATTTGTGCCCGAAGGAACTGGCATTTTAGTTGTATCATTTTGTGGGGGCTATGAAACGATGTCCAATTGCAGCCAAAATTGCTGGATCAGTTAGATTTAATAGCCGCGCTGTATTTTAAATGACTCTTTATTACATAGAGGTAAAGGAACGTTTGCACGATTTTTCCGGCCTCCTAAGCGCTTTGTTCGCGTATGGGAAATTGGTCTCGTTTCCAATAACCGCACTTACATATTACAAAATGTATACATAAATAACAAATAAATACGCTAATAATAATAATACACCAATTGAAATTGAGATGGAACCGGCGAAAAGGATGATCAAACTCACTCACTCATCAGCAGCGGTCACCACCGAACGCCCTTGGGCATCGGCAGTAAATCACACCATTTATATCAAAAAGCAGCTTCCTCCATTCTAGACAGTAAAACAAATTAGATGAGCATGGACTTACACCATTAGAACCTGGTGGTCAAGACAGGGCAATGTATGAATAACATTGAATATGCGATAATTGATTTAATTTTGTTCCCTACACCGACGTGTGTGTATAGCACCAATCTATATATATCGCGGGACCCGCTGCTATATAGGGAATTTCTAGCCGGCCAATCGTCATCAGCTGAAGCTCGGTGGTCGAGAGGTTAAGACGTTTGCACTAGTAAGCAGGAGGTCGTGGGTTTCAGGAATCCGCCCGAGTCGCTCTGTGCTTGGTTTTCACATTGACACTGTTAATACAGCATACGGTGCTATTCACAATGCACATCGGTGTAGGGCAAAAATTAAATCAGTTGCTTATCTCCCGACGCAAGTCTTATATAGCGAGATCTATCACGATGTGATGCTTTAAGTGCTACGGCTATTACCCTGAACGGAGGAGATTTCATAGAAACCGCTTAGCAGCATTTGTTTTGCTTACTGTACATTTTCATTTCCCCCATAGCGCCATTATCCGTTAAGCTTTCTGGAAGAAAGTTAAGCGCTTGAATTTGCTGTTGCCGTTACTTTAGCGCTGGCGTTTACGCACTTTTTTCTTACTATAGGTTAGCGCGAAAATTTGCTTACCGGTAAGCGGCGCTATGAAAACTAAAGGTCCAGGTCATTGGGTCATTATCAATCCTGAAACTTTCCTCCTTATCCACTTGGGGAGTATACAGCCTGAGGCCGCTGCCGCACTCAGCTGCTACAGTAGCTATCAAACGCACAATCCACCTGTACTGTCACGGTGTGCCCAGCTTTACTCCTATGTGGAGAGAGAAGTACCGGTACGATGTGTAGCGGGCATGGTAGCAAACAGCAAAATGCGATAGGGTGAGGAACTTCTCCTCAAACGACAACGCCCAATCATCCAGTGGGAAGAGCGATATGTATTCTCACCAACCGTAATTTGGACCGGAAGTCTTGGTAGATGTTCTCTGAGCTCTGATTCCGGAAGTGATTTGTTACACAGCGCCTCCAACGTTCTGGCACAATGTGTTATTCAGTAAACTGGACAACATCCACGCACGCAGATCGACAGGGAAGCGTCGAACTATCTTGGCATCTTCGCAAGAGGGCGCTAAAGAGCCTGAAGGGACTCTGGTGCAATTTGTCACTATTATGTAACGTCATGTCTTGGGTCAAGGTGGTATGGTGTTGGCGTCCAGGTGGGCCCCTGAGACGCAAGATGGAAGCGGTTTGACCTACAATTATGTCATCGTTTGTTTTGTCGTCAGCGGCATTGACAGATGTGTGGAGCTTGTTCTGGTTATGTGAGTCGTTGATGCGCGCGCCAGGACGAGTGCTTCTCGTCTGATATTGATTAATGGACTGGGAAGATGAAGCACTGGGTGTTACGGTGTGCATTGAATGGTTGTCAGGGCTTCCGTTGATAAGTTTATGGGCGGTGCCGCTTGCTGGTGGTTGCTTTGTGCCGGGATGACTTGTCGATGGTGGATTATGGGTTGTGGATGCATGACTTGTGAATGTCTGGAGTTGTGGATGCCTGCCTTGTTTTAAGGGTTGTGGATGTCTGGGTTGTGGATATCTGGTCTGTGGGAAACACGGCTCGTTGATCTATGGTGGATGTATGGCTTGAGTGTGAACTTCGTTCTGTTGCTCTACCACTTGTTGATGATAGATTCTGGGTTCTGGATGCATGGCTTGTTTGGCTATGGGTTGTGGATGTCTGGTCTGTGGATACACGGCTCGTTGATCTATGGGTTGTGGATGTATGGCTTTGGTGAAACTTGAGAGCATCTGTTCTGTTGCTCTACCACTTTGTTGATAGTGATTCTGGGTTGTGGATGCATGGTTCGTTGAGCTATGGGTTGTGGATGCATGGATTGATTGTGCCATCATGGTTTGCTTCTGCTCTGTTGTTCTACAGGTTGTTGATGGTAGATTCTGGGTTGTGGATGCATGACTTTTGAATGTCTGGGTTGTGGATACTTTGTGGATGCCTGCCTTGTTTTAAGGGTTGTGGATGTCTGGTCTGTGGATACGGCTTGTTGATCTGGGACTTTGTAGATACTTGGCTTAGTGTCAAGGTTGTGGACTTCTACTCTGTTGTTCTACATGGACTTGATAGTAGATTCTGGGTTGGATACATGGCTCGTTGAGGTATTGGTTGTGGATGCATGGATTGATGGTGTCAAGGTTGTGAACTTCGCTCTGTTGATCTACGAGTTGTTGATTGTGGATTCTGGGTTGTGGATGCATGACTTGTGAATGTCTGGGTTGTGGATGTCTGGTATGGATATACGGCTCGTTGATCTATGGGTTTGTGGATGTATGGCTTGAGTGTCAGCTGTGAACTTCTGCTCTATTGAGTTGATATTTGATTCTGGGTTGTGGATGCATGGCTCGCTATAGCTTGTGGATGCATGGCTTGATGGTGTCACAGTTTTGGACGTCTGCTTTGGTGATCTACGAGTTGTTGATGGGTGCATTCCGGTTGTGCGAGTCGTTGGTGTGTGCACTTCAGACTGCGTGCTTCTTCTCCGTCTGACATCGGTCGTGGACGGGATGATGTAGCTGATACTGATGACATTCATTAGGTGTAAAATGCTTCACGGGCTGTTTACGGTGCCACCTGTCCAGCGTCAGGAATGGTTGTTGGGGCTTCCGTTGATGGGTTTATGGCTGGTGCCATACTTGTCGAAGGTTTACTTGTACCTGGCTGACTTGTGGACGTGGACGTGATTGATGTTGCCCCGTCGGTTATGTGTTGATTGGTTAGAGTCAAACTTGTGGTTGGAGACTGTGTGGTTGATGGCTGGCTAATCGGTACCTGGCTCATCGAAGACGCTGTCGTCTGGATTATATGGATGTCTGGGTTGTAGATGCCAGGTCTGTTGATGTCTCCTTTGTTGATCTCAGAGTTGTCGATGGTGGATTATGGGTTGTGGATGTATGACTTGAGAATGCCTGGGTTGTGGATGCCTGGTTAGTGGGTGGCTGGCTGGTTGCAGAAAACCATTGTGCTTCGGTAGTTGGGTCGAGGCCAGGGTTCCCAGTAGATAACTCAATTGCCATATCAGAACCTGTATAGAGAACAGTTACAAAAACGGATTTTACCTTCATCGTGGTGCAGCCATCTTCCATTAAATTCCATGTAACCAAACTGAGCCTGGAATGAAAATTAGTCTGGCGCCTTTTTATGAAATGAGAATAGAACTGTCATTGTCATTGTGTAGGCAGGGAATCCGACAAAGATGGCCCCAGTGTGATAAAGGTCTATCGGCCTGCGAAATGGGTAACGCAAGTCGTGTGGTATCCGGCTGGTGTGACGTCATTTCAGCATAAGCCACGCGTCTTTCCCATGGAGTGGTTCCAACAATAATCTACTAACGCATGAAACTGCATTGCCCACTTTTTGTTTCTCAGGCCTGTGATTTCACAGGATTTTTCCTGATTTCATGATTTTTTTTACAAATCTCCCTTTGCCTCAAAATTTTTCTTGGAAACAAGAGAAGTAGCCACCAAGGAAAAGAAAGAAGTAGCATGTATTGTGTCCAAACCTCTACTTCTTGTTTGTGGGGATGTGAAACCTGTAAATCCTCCAAATTAAACATTCAGGAGTTCAGGGGGCTTCATGTCCTCCTGACCAAAAGAGACCAGGCCCCGCTACCCACAGGAGGTTCAGGGGCCTTGTCCTCTAGACCAAAGGGACCCAGGCCCTTACCCACCAGGAGTTCAGGGCACGTCCTCCTAGACCAAAGGAGAACCAGGCCCCTTTACCCACAGGAGGTTCAGGGCTTTGTCCTCTGAGATAGGGAGACCCAGGCCTGCTACCTGGGAGGTTCAGGGGGCTTTGTCCTCCTGAACCAAAGGAGACCCAGGCCTGCTACCCACAGGAGGTTCAGGGGGCTTTGTCCTCTAGACCAAATTGACACTACCCACAGGAGGTTCAGGGCTTTGTCCTCTGGACCAAGGGAGACCCAGGCTGCTACCCACAGGAGGTTCAGGGGCTTTGTCCTCTAGACCAAAGGGAGACCCAGGCACTACCCACAGGAGGTTCAGGGGCTTTGTCCTCCTAGACCAAAGGGGAGACCCAGGCCATTTTCAGGATTTTACTTTTGTCAAATCCACACACCTATGAATTACATTATAAATCGTATAGAGTCAAGGTTTAACCCTTGATTTATGTTTTGCAAAAGATTGAAATCTTTCCAATGACTACAATTTGACACGTAAGAATCTTGAAAAACGTGAAATAAAGGTTGTCATACCACAGTCTATGTAAAATTACACAGTGATTTAATCACCTTGGAACCACAAGCTGAAAAACGAGTGCGCGTGCCGTCAAAACGCGCATGGCATGGCTGCATCTACTTACGAAGAGGATAAGGCTGGTTCTGAGTTTGATCAGAATGGCGGTGAAACATTAACACTAGTTTTACAGTGAAACGCCATCCAAACAAGCTCACAAATACTTCAAGCCGGCCTCAAATTAGCGTAGTGCACAAACATGAGCCTGTCCCACTCAAATTATTAATGAAACATAGATTTTCCTGTGCTTTTTATTTTATGTTTTATTTGTTGTTTTTATTTTGACCTGGAGTCAAACCGAGTCAACCGAGTCGATTACAACGATACATATTCGAAGTCAATTTGTATTAGTATTCGTAATAAACAGTATGTTACATAAGTAAGAATGCGTTCGCATTTGAATAATCTACAGTGTTATGTTTGCGAACCCGCGTGTGGTGCTTTTGAGGTCAAGGAAAACACTTTCAAATAATGTGCACTTATTGTATCGTTCACTACTCGATTCGTCGGGTTTGAAGATTAGTTGAGTCACATGACCCTACTATACCTACGGACCATTTTGGCGGTAACATTCTGGCCGAGCGTAGCTTTCGGGTACAGACGTAACTTGGTATGCAAGATACAGTCAGCTTAACAGTTTATTCATAATCGATCTTACCAATGAAGAGATGTAACACTAAAACATTAACTTTGCGGAGGGTACCAGCCATATCCCCCGTGACGTTTCAAATCCGGTAGCGACGTCTTGAGGAAGGCAAACGCCACCTCGTAGGGGCCGAGTGTAACCCGTGAAACACCCACGGAGGCACGCAGCTTTTCAATCGGCTTCAGTAACACCAGGAAATCAACTATGACGCTACCATTCCTGTAATAAGTAACACACAAATAAAGATATATCAGCAGTGTTTGGGCAGATTTGACAGTAAAAAACAATAGATTTAATTGTTGAATTGCTATTTTTCTTGGGTTAATGAAGTTATATGCTTTGATTTGAGACATTGAACGAAAACAAGCCATCAATGATTAGTACCAGTAAATTAAAAACACAAATTAATAAAAGGCGCGACTCCGTATTTTAATTCTCAGGTTGCCCGTGCCCACAACAAGTTCGTAATTTGCACGTTGAGCTGTATGAATAGTCATGTCTTGTTTTAATTGAATGGGGGCCGGCCTACCGTATGCGTGCTGTACACATTAAAACTAAAATAACAAAATGATATAGGCTAAAATAGCCAAGCCATTTAGAACACTTTATATAATTAAGATAATGGCAATTCTGAACTACATAATCAAATATCTCCCCCGGATCATCAAATACCTTCTCATCGGCTGTGAACAAAAGACGTACCTGATATCTACAACTCTGGTTGTGTTATATAGTCCTCTGTGTTTGCTGCTTGTAAAAGTCATATCCATCTGAACCAAAACAAACATATATAAATAAATAAATACATAAATAAATAATACATTTATTATTAAGATTTGTAGCTTTCCATGGAGAAAAGGATAAATAAAGACTGTTTGCGGTTCTGTTTGTTCATTCTCCTGAAGATGATCAGAACATACTGATCGAAACGTCGAGTTGTAACCACCAGTTCTTTTAAGAAGTTATTACTACTCAAAAGATAATTTTTACACGGTGTTACCGCAAACAGTCTTTACATAAATAGATTATTGAAAATAATTATATTGTGAAGCATTCGAGGGAGGGGTACATTATCGTTGGTGGGGTCAAGTTGGCGTAGTGACCCTTGATCAGGGTTCGAATCCATCCCAGACTATATTGGCGACGGTCGCTTGTTGGGGTGTTTGTTAGTTTGTTTGTTTATCTGGAGTGAACAAAGACGAATTGGCTAGAGCTAAATTGACCTGCCGGCGATCTATCAGTAATACTTTTTTTCATGGGGGTGCTAGACAGAGGTCATTGGACCAATTTATGCCATAATAACCAGGGACCATGCCCCATGTTACAATACAACATGGGAAGCGGCAATCTGGAGATGACTAGAAAATTATACAATTTATTTTATATAATATACTCATGTTTGTTTGTTTGTTTGTTATTTTGTAGTTTATGTTTATGCTTTTATATTTGTTTTTTGTTTTCGCTTCGTGTATGAAGTCACCTCACCCATTGAATAAACTCCTCTTCCAGTGACAATCTGTCCTGGTGTAGGACCGACTATTCTTGACCAATCAGTATGACTTCACCCTCTCTATTCACATTATCTGTAAACGAGGAAATTGATGTATCACCACTTGAACAGAAGGTTCAACTTGAAGAGGTATACCGAAGATTTAGTTGGAGAATTATATCTAAACAAAGTTGTGTATTCTTTTCAGAAGTACGGTGTCGTTGAAATTAATGTTTGGTTGAACTTGAAAAGGTAAACAGATTGGTTGGTGGAAAAATGATATATTAAAACAGTAAATGTTTTCAGAAGTATGGTTTCGTTGACATTTTCATTTATGCTATCACGATACAACCATCTTTGTCGAGTGGCCTGACCACAAAGCATTTACTACGCTGATTCTAATGAATTCAAAGTACCCCTGACTATTTCCCTCCAGCCTCAGTTTGGCAATTTAGACTACCCTATATAAAGAGATGTAAAGGCTAGGTCAACCCACCGGAACTCAAACTCAAAATGGACTCGAACTCGAAGTATTGTTTGTTTTGAGTCATGGCATGTACATGTACTCTCCTGAGTTATTCATGGGTTTATACACTCACTGGCCATAAGTATTGCAACATTGAAATTCACAATCAAAGTTCAGTTTGGAGAACTGTGTTACAATAATTTATTTTATATTATTTACACTACATAAGACATCTTGAAAGTGCCTCTGTTTTGAAGTCAATGTTCTTTTTACTGTTCTTGCTCGGAAACAAAGTCCTTCAATACTTTGTCAGGTAACCACGTGACCTGATAATTGAGGCCATCCGTGTAGGCAATGTCTCGTACAAATTCATGTTGCAATACTTTTGGCCAGTGAGTGTACCTGTTTCTTGATTTCTTACATGCATATATGACGGACGATGTGTACAATTTAATTTCCCGATTATGTGAAAGAATGTAACTATAATTATTGTATTACTTGTACTCACCTTTTGGCAATGAGGAAGCGGTATTTCCGTATCCTAGAAAATGAAACGCAAACAAAACTAGACTTAAGTTTTTGTCTTTACAAAAACTAGGTGTTCGGGTTAACTTCCGGTTCAATCAGGTGAGCAATTGATGACGTCATAATCATATTTTTGAAGATGCATGGCGTCTTTTGTCATTACAATATCGATTTCATTTTCAAAAGACCTATAAATTTTGTGTTAGAATGTCTTACATTTTAACTTCCTGTTTGGAACGGAAGTAAAGGTCAGATCAAGTAATTTGAAGGCCATATGTGAAACAATTCTTCTTCTTCATGATTATTACAAGAAATGTGAGGTGGACAAGATTGGACACAAGAACAGCACAATAGTACAAACCATGGGCAGATCAGTTCAGTCAATTTACCATAACTTGTTTTATTTTGTACCCCCCTCCTTTTGTTTGGCAGTGTGCCATGTGTACCATCCCTTTCAAAACCCATGATCCTCCATTGTACAACATTGGTGTTTGGTACATACACTTCCAAATTTATTTTTCAAGAAAAAACCAAGGAGGAAGGAACTAACCTGGGAAAGTTTATCACAATAACTTTTTGGTGGAAAATTACGAAAAACTGTAACATGATCTGTATGTGTTTATTTTTGGGGGGCAAAACTTGACTGTCCGACGGCAGATAGCCACAGTCAGACGGCTGAAATGTTCATAAACCGCATCCATTTATCTATCAACTTCACTTAGAGGATCCTCCAATCTTAAATGCTATGTTGGGGTCAGGGTAACCTTGAGACTGGGTCAGAGAGAATCCGAAATTACAAAAAACCCATAAAATTTAAATAAAAAAATAAAAAAATCATTTACATAGGTCTATGTTGTACTCCTGGTCACAATGTCATGCGCTAAAACTTCCACAGATTGGTTTAAATCTTGGTTTTGATAATGTCTAAATGTATCTGCAGAAATTTTGTTTTATTTATTTCATTAAAATTTTCGTATTGTATAATGGCTTTTAAGAATAAAGATATTTCCAAACCTAGTATCTTGGCCATATTTGCATAAGTTACAAATACCACAACAGCAACCGTCACAGCTATAAGGGTTACCGTGGCAGCTGCCATCATCATCAGGACAACAAACCGCGTCGTGTTGGCTTTCCTCTCGCTGGGACGAACCACCGGATCAAGCTCCGCACCAAAAGTCGTATTTTCATTTCGCCGGCCACCAGACTATTACACCTCCCGACGTCTCTTCTGAAAGAACAAATCATGCCTGGGCCTCGTCTGGTTCCAATCTCATTTGGATTTCTGTTCCTCGACTCCGAGGTGACGCGCTCTTCTCGTCCGCTCCAAGATAGCCTGGTTTCGGAGAGTGGTGGTCTGTGGCCAGTCCCGTCTCACTATCTTTTGAAAAGACTGGCGGTGTCCTCGGCCGTAGTATTAGGCGATGGAGTTTGTGTTGAGATTGCAATGACATTATTAGGTTTTTCGTGCGGTTTCGACTGTTGGACATTTCCGTTGGCATCCGGGGGCGCGTCGGAATCTGCCGCCGGGTTGTAAATCGAAGATCCAAAGGTTGTCAACTGTAAAGGGTAATATTGAAATTTGAGATATTTGAGATAACTGAGATACACAGGTACACTGAAGGGATAGCAAATTGGCTACTAATTTAAATGTTCAATAGCAAAAAATAAAGTCGCTCGTTTCTTTAGTGTTGCTGTGACACTGAGAACCTGTTGTTATCTCATGAAACAGCGCCCTCATGTGTCAGGGAGAAGCATAACAATTTTACAAAACCTTTAACAATTCATTCAATCTTCACTTTACATCAACAAGTCTAATTTGTGTATACTTTCCATATGGATATTTGGTAAAATATGTATTTCCATTATCTACATAATATGCATGTCATAGACCCTATGATTCAAGATATACAATCCTTAAACCATTAAACTGTGATAGTTTCAGTTTAGTTTCGTTATCAGGAAAATAAAAGAATCAAAATCAAATGCGTCGATCGGATGGAATGCAACGAGTTTTCACCTGAAAACCCTTGCAATTTCAGCTCCCGCACGCCGTGTCATACACTTTTGAAATATGTATCGGTGGAAAATACAACTATAAAATGCCGGTAACATCCAAAGTTACCTTTAGTGGGCATGGGGAAGATGACAAATCGACTGCTGTTTCATGTGGTACGGGTATAATATTGCAGCCACTGGAGGGAACAGCCAGGCCCGCCTGTACACCGTCCGCGATCTTCAGATCGGCGCTGGTAGTATTCGGTTCTGAGTCGTCGGATACAGGAATCGCGGTTTCGTTATCGATACTCTCCGCCGTTGCATTGGTGGCAACATTGGAGACGCTTTTTGGATTACCAAATGTTTTCAACTGAAAAAGAGAAAATTGCGATGTACTAAATAAAAGCAAACAGTTAATTCACATTTATGAATTTCAAGAAATATGTATAGGTAGAAACATACAAACTTGCGATATAATTCAGCTGAAGAATTCTACAAATTTACCCCCCCCCCCAAATACAAGTACAAAAAATAAAAAAATAATAACATGTTCGTGTGTGTCTTGTAATGATATCTCGCAAATATACAACACGTTATTGTTTAAAGAATTATCAAAGGTATTTTATATAGGTGCCGTGGTCGAGCAGTCAAGGGCATCGTGTGTGTTCATGATGGGTGAGTCATCAGAATAAGGGTCCGAATCCTGACCTGACCTGGTGTTTGTGTCCTTGACACTTGCTTCTCTCCCAAGCACCATGAGTACAAATGCATACTTGTGAGAGATGAATGTTTGTTTATACACCCAATGTAGCAGTATTTAAGCCCGCAGGAGCAGAGAAAGTTTATGGATTTTTATTGGCCCAGTGACCATGGACAATATACGTAATATAAAGACAGTATACACTCAATGTAACAATTCTTTAAATGCATTCAACTTGTGAAAGTTTTAGCTTATTTCATAGGATGTGCCATGGTCGAGCGGTTTAGTGCATCGGTTTGTGTTCTGATGGCTGAGTCGTCAGAATGTGGGTTCGAACTCCAACCGTGACCATGATGCTTGTGTCATGAGCAGACACTTTACCGTAATTGCTTCTCTCCACCCAGGGGTAAATGGGTACCTGTGAGGGCAGAGTTGGTTGTTGTGTTTGATTAGCCCATACGCGCTGAAATGGCAGCAATTGAGCTGTATACTCCCCAGCGATCTGAAATGGTTTCAGGAATGATTTATGAGCCTGATGAGCAGGGGTAATAATATAATGCGCCTTGAGCACCAGTTTGGTGGATACGTGCGCTATATAAGTCCACATTATTATTATTATTATTGTGTAGTAGAAAATATGACCAGATATGTATGGCCTCTCTTAGCCACCATACTTTGTGTATGGGAACTTTGGTCTGGATCCAATAACCGCGTATACATGTATCATATTTCACTGGTTGGCCAAAATAAATAAATAAATAAACAAATAAATAAATAAATAAATAAAAATAAAGTGTGTCACTGCGCACTGATTTTGAAGCAGACTTATGACCAGAATCGGGAGACTTTTTGGGGGCCTCAATATATACATATTTGAGTTCCGCATTTACAATTTGCGTGACAGACAATTGTAACAACAACAAAAACTAAAAAAAAAGAAACCAAACAAGTAAGAAAACATCTTTTACAAAAATAATAAATCGGATTCACTGTCAAATATATAGCCTAGTCAGAGTAAACATTGCGTTAAGAGATTAAGATAATTGTGTTACGATAATTAATACAATGTATTGCTATATAATATATTGTTCTACTCTTATAAGAATAAATAATAATAATAATAATGCATTTATAATGCGCCATCTATCTAGGCATGCCTATTCGAGGCGCAACAATTAACACAACAAAAGTATGAATATTATGAAAGTACACACATACACATATGTATATACATATAAGCCTACATAATATGCATACATACATACATGCACATACACATACCATATACATACCATATACATATACACGCATACATATGATATAATACACATATTAACTAAAGATATATATGTAAAACAAAAATCAATCAAAACATTACATACATGTATACATATCCAAAAATCAAGCACAATAAGCAGTCTTAAATAAATGAGTCTTTAAATTGATAAGAATAGATATCTAATGCTTGCATGTATTCCAGTGTAGAAAAGACACAGAAATTCACGTTGGAAATTATTTCATGCATTTTACTAAAACAGAAGTCAACTAAGGCAGAAATATGTCAAGCGATGTTTGATAACATTATCAACTTTTCACCAAGTTTTACGTAAAACTCTGATAATTGATGTTTTTCGATTGCAAAGTGTTATTTATAAAACATGACTGTAAAATGGAAGAAAATCTAACATAAATCAGTTTACAATAAGCGTTCAAACATGTACTTGTTATTGCAATCTACTTGTACTAATAATATATACGTAGTTTAGTTCCGCATTTACGATTCGTGATTTACGTGACTGATAAACAAACTACACTGTAAATAAATCATGTAAATTTACAGCAAAATGCAGGCAACTCTATTTCCAACAATTTGCTGTATTACAATTTTACATAACAAGTGTGTTAAACTGATTTACACAATTTCTGTAAACGCTTAATAATGAAACTGCAGTACGTTTCCAAATGTGACTTTGTTTCTAAAACCAATTACGTCATCATTACGTCAGTAAATATGATTTCATTAACATTTTAGTCTAATCTGCGAAGATTATGATGTAATCAATATAAACTTCGTAATTTTATTGCTCAAATTTACCAACTATGATGAACACATTCACGGATTAGTCTTTTGATGTTGTTTATTGACAAATAGAGGTTAAAATCGAACCTGCATGTACATATGTACGGTACAGTACAAAATACTAATTGTTGTATCTCCCATTACTACACAAAGAGCTAGTAAAAATTGGTGACCTAGCATGCATTTGCACACAATGGTGGCACCATTTGGAAGAGGTCCCCATGATCCCGTCGTTTCATTAATATCAATGATAAAAGCTGAGAACTAATTTTCTTGAACTAATTGGACCTTCATAAAATATAAGATTTCCATGGCAACCGTGAGCATCCTAGTGATATGATTTGGTATGAAGGAGCGTGGCCCTAAAGAATATAGTAAGTGAGAAGCCAAAGAAAGAAAGAAAAAAATTGCCGAGCGTAATTTGTTTTATAAGTGATTAACCTGCAAAAGTTTGGGTGTGTTAAAATAACACCAGTACTCACAGTAGTGTATTTTTCAGACTGCCGTGGTCTTTATTATTAGTGAGTCGATGTGAACTCTATATCTATTACTTGTAGTTTTATCACCCCATGTGCAGTGTAGGAGATACAACAACATTGTATCATTGGGGACACTTTGTGATCCCCAGGTTTGGCAAGAAGTAACAAATCGGTGACCCATATTCGGATCCTAATTGGTCTGTTTGCGAAAACATAATCATTAGAATTTACACCCCAGACAGAGAGTGACAGGGCCTCGATCTGCTTCAAACTTCCCAAAATGATCACCCAGGTAGTCCCCATAGGGTAATCAGCGGACACACCCGCCCGGTAGTAGACCCACCCGCCATTAACGCCGTATGTCACATCGGCAGAGCTGATGCCGTCAGTTCGCCGGTTACCTGTGTCCAGCTCGTGCCGTCTGTGTCCGTCTGGATCGCCGTAGGTCCCTCTCTGTAGAAGATGGCGTTGGCAGAGTTTACTCCCCACACACCACCACTACCCACCGAGATTTGCGAGAGACTACCTATAATACGTCTCCAACTATCCCCAGCCCTTTTGCACTTGGTTACCCCAATGCGATGATATATTATGTTATCGTGTTCCGCTACTCCCCAAACATGCCCCTTCTGACTAACGGTAACGTGTTTCAACTTTCCTGCTACTGGGACCCACACGGCACCAGTGGGATCACTTGAATATATCCCCTTTCGATAAAATATACTGCCGTTGCTGCTTACACCCCAAACTATATTATCTCCGACATCGACTTGCATCAGTCCACCGCTAACGAGTGTCCAACCATCGCCGGCGTTATTCTCATCACCATAAGAACTCTCCAGGTAGCGTATCTGGTCGTTCTCGTTAACACCCCAGACGCCGGCACGACCGACCGAAACGTGCTTCATGTCCCCGCCGTTATAGTGCCAGGATACCCCGAGGCACCTCCTTCGACTGGCCCAAGTTGGCAGAGAACACTCAGCCCAATAAATAGGAGCCACACCAAGCTGATAATAACGAGAAAGAGTACGGAAAACCATATAATTAGGCCTATTTGCAATATCTTTGTATATTAAGTATACCGAAAGTAATTTAGAAAATAATAAATATTGTACATATTATTCAAATGATGCATTGATTGTTAAGTTTTGTTTTTTGATTTGGTCGTCCAGAAAATGAAATATCATCATTCTGTAACTCTTATTGTCTAGTTAATTATTTTTTCTGTCAAAAGGAATTAGAAGTAAAAAAAACTTTTATGACTCACTTTCCTATACTGTTAAGATTATTTCTAATCAATTATATTCACTGTACAAAGGTATATTTTGATAAGTTATTCAAAATTCAAATAAGTACTTTTGTATACTATGATACATATTGCTGTTATATTTTGATACACCAGAGTACTAAAATAAGGACGAACGAACATGTCCGAGGAACGCGAAACGCAATGTTCTGAGACCTGAATCTCCTTCCAATTCAAAACTAAGATATGCACAATATATCTATGTATTTAATACAATTCCCCATATGATTCTTTTAAAATCTAAACCTTAAGTTTAAAATCTTGATAATTCGTCCCTAATTTGCCTTAGTGACCAATCCCGAATTAAGTTGGCATAGTGACCAATGCGGTATTGGTCACTTTGCCAAATTACAAAAATAGCCAGTTAGAGCATTCGTCATTTGAATGCATGCTCTATCTCCAAAACTATAAGGAATACATGGATGTGGATTAGATACAATGGTAGGTCTCTTCCTGAATGTACTAATATGTGCGGGAAAACTTAAAATTGAAAAAGGTCGGATTGGTCACTATGGCAAATTAGGGACGAATTATTAGTCATTATAGTCGTTTGCATATTTTGCATATAGTACTTGGAGATAGCCTAGATACCTGTCCATTCGGGATAACGCACAGACGTGATCACGTACTTTTACACCCCAAGGTTAAGTATAGATACCCCATACATGTTTAGGTCTCTTCGTGACAACGAAAAAGGCAATTATGTCGGTCAATTACACAATTAATGTAATTAAAAATGTAAGCATGTTTTGTTTGTGGTAGCCGATCACCAAGGGTAATATAAATGAACGGTTTTTATCGAAATGGTGAGAAAATAAATTGAATCGAACAAAAATGCACCCACAACGCAGAATAATCATATTCACCACATTCGCATGCCCTTTATTTGAAAAGGTAACGATTTGTAATTGCCATGAAGCCCATGATACCTTAAAGCATTTTATTGTGGGCCTGGCCTACACTTCGATCATCCACATTCGCTAATAACACTATTATTAGAAGGGAACGTAAGCGGTTTTTATGTTGTACCGTATAGGTTCTTCTCAAAACCCACACTACTCAAAAGAGACTCTTGGTGTCACCTGCAATTCTCACATCTCCACATCTTCCCCACCGTGCTTAGCCTTAAGACTTATTTAGCATTTACAATGTTGGCAAAACTGCTTCTTTGGGTAAGCTTAGGTCTACTCTCTTTGACTCAAGATGTCATCAAAGACACTGCTAGTGTATACTGTTAATCTCGAAAAACATACATGAACAAAGTTATATTACTTGGGGTGAAGTTGATGATGTTATAAATCAAATATCCCTTGAAATATTTCTGTCTCATGTGCTTATCGTTTTAGTAAAATTAAAGAAATAGTGACGAAAAAATCGAACCGGCTTCAAGATATAATATTATACACGTTTGGTAAAATGCATCTGTAAATGCATCCATATATATTATATATATATATTTTATTCAAGAGATTAAAAACAAAATGTTTCAGCTTATTGAAAAATGCATTTAGATTGTTCGTTTTAATTTCAATGTTGAATTTTATGACTCACCGGAAGACAGAAAATCATTCGCGAAATATTTTGTTTCATTGTACTGAAATAAGAGGACCTCAGATGGAAATTATTTCAAACCATCTTCAATTTGACACTTAGTATTGTTTTATGAAAATCAGACCATTATTTTTTTTTCAAAAATACCCATAGTGTACAGGGGCTTTAATGTAAATGTATGGACTTAATCCACACAACACATTTTTTCAACCAAAAAAAGTAAAATAAATAAATAAATTACATATAAAATGTCTTTTATGTCCATTGGGAATCGGGGAGAAATTATTCCTTCTATTTTGTACCACAGATAAAGGCTACTTCTTTATTTCCAAAAGAAAAAAATAATAGTAAATAAATAAATAAAAATTAAAATTAAAAATTAAAAAGTAACAAATAAAAGAAGAAACTAAAATCTACTGAAGATGATCAGAGCAAACTGATCGACACGTCAAGTTGTAACCAACTGTTGTTTTTTTTCAGAAAAAAATAAAGTGTTTAGGCTATTTGTTCTATTCAGAACCACTTACTACATGGTGTCACCGCAAACAGTCTTTCCTTATCCTTTTCATTATGCAAAGCTACAACTCTTACGACAAATCAGTTCTAAAATATTTCACTTAGGCCTAATAACGAAAAATGAGTATCGCCTTCGACTTACCTGTAGCATTTCAAAACCATCGTTGGCAACTCGTCGGATGTAATCGAGAAGAAATTAACCGGGTAAATCTGCAAGGTAAAACACATTAACATTGAAAAATAACAGCTAATAATAATTAAAAAAACATATATTATTATGATCAAACGTTTAAAGTTGGGCTCTACATAAGCAAATTTCAACAATTGACCATTCCTCATTTTGAGAGAGGTAATGTTATAAAGAAACCGATTTCTTACATGTCTGTTTCCGTACATATGTTTATATACATATTTCCATAAATTCAACAGGAAGTAACAATAGCAAAAGATGTATATACCTACCGCCTTTTAGAGCTCTTATACCACGCATTGACTCTGCACACGATGTGGTTGGGTGTGTTCCTCGGGCAAAGGTAATGAAATGTTTGTTCGAAGTCTTAATATGCCAAACGTTTCTGACGTCATTCCGGTCACGTCACGCACGTCACGTCACGTCACGTCACGTGTTATCACGTGATGTGTGGTGTTTGCTGTTTTGTTTCTTGTCAAGTCAGTATGTACACTTCTGGTAAACTGTCTGTATATAATGCATCGTTAAGTGAATCAAGATATTATGATACCTACAAACCAACCTGTGAAAGTATCAGGTTATTGCATTGTGTCGTCAACGATAAAGTAGTGAAAATGCATTCAGATGGTTCAGAAATTAATTTTGGAAATTATTTCACTAATTTTAGTAAAAGCATCAAGTTTTGATTACCTACACACAAACTAAACTGTGAAAGTTTCAGCTTATTTCATCGTTTCGTCAACGATAAAATGGTGAACATTTTATCAATTAATTTTTTTTCCATTGAACTTCACATTTATTTCCACATTGCAACATACAAAATAAATTATGGAAAACAATTTGGAAATTTGTACAAGTAAAGTGTCAATTATTAAGAGCAAATAAATTATGAGAAAGAAGCAAATGTCACTGATTTTTATATTTCAGTAAACCTTTAAGTGTCTTTTTGTTTCCTCTTTTATTTGCCGTGCACCACCCCCATTTAATAGAGACTGTACAAGGGTCTGAACGGAAAGCGAGCGAAATGAATATTTGATTGACAGATCCGATCGGTATATTGATGGAGCTGATTGTGTTTACCTCCTTTAAAAAAACAGAAAATTGCATGAATTAAACAAGTAATGTAAAGTGAACATTATTGATACGTTGTACAATCAGTTTATTAATTTAATGCACGTTTTACCTGTAAGTTGTAGCAAGTATGCCAAGTGTATGACAGTGTGCATTAGGACCCATGACTTACTCCCCAACTGACCCCCGTCCGTCCTTCCAAGAATAACTGACCCCTCCCGATCCCCCGATGAATGATATATCCTGATATATTTTATATATCCTTATGTTTTTACGTTTTTACATTCTTAAAACTAAAGTGTTGAATCAACTTTTTAAGAGTTCGGTGAGTGACAACA
Organism: Zoroaster sp. YZ-2022; assembly: GCA_029582265.1. Classification (NCBI taxonomy): domain Eukaryota; kingdom Metazoa; phylum Echinodermata; class Asteroidea; order Forcipulatida; family Zoroasteridae; genus Zoroaster; species Zoroaster sp. YZ-2022. The sequence goes on from CM055826.1 coordinate 20,693,991, forward strand.
CTTTATACAGTTAAATTCAACTCAAAGAATATGTTGAATTAACACGCAGTCAAGTTAAGTCTAACTTTACAATGTTGATTCAAAACTTTAGTTTTAAGAGTGTATTTATTATTAGTTTTTATTTGAACGTACCCTGCAAAAACTGAGGTGTTAAAATAACACTAGTGGTGTCAACTTTATTCTTCCATGGTGTTTATATTGTGCGAGTTGCCTAATATAAACACAAATGGTGTAGTTTTAACACCACAGTTTTTGCCGTGTAAGATCCGCGCTATACACTATTCTGAGGTACGGCATACCGTTATGGGCATGTAAGGGACAATCGTCACGATCAGAGCAGAATTTCAACAGGGCATGGAATCGGTGTCCTAGTTTAAGATGAACGCAGTGACTGAAAATTACTAGCTCGTTTATGCAGCAGCAACGGTAATAATTACCTTATCATGTGAGGTATTATTTTCAGTCACTGAGTTAATCAAAAATTACCACTCCGATTCCATGCCCTGTTGATCGTGACGATATTGTCCCTTTAAAAGGCTTTGAAAACAAATAATGCCTATATAGCCTAATGGAGATAGCCTAATTGATATGCTCTGAGCGATTTGTTTTAATTTTTTGTTTTTGTTTTTTAGCGACCCTTGGCATTAGCGCCCTCTGTCATAATATATTATTATTATTTTATTATTTTTATTGTTTTTGCTTTGTTTTGTTTTGTTTTTCCCCCAGCCACCCCCACCCCTTCGGCATCGCCTTATTTGGTGCTGCATCAGTAGTCGATATATGATATTGTCACTGAACAAACACCAGCTGTCACAAAAACTCCTGTAAGCAAAGCCATATGAATTATATAATGACGATGAATTATCACATTGCTTGCCGCACCCAGACTGACGTTCCCCTTTTCATCGTTATATACACATTTGAAAGCTACTTGAATTCCCATTGAATTTGCCTGTTGAAACAAAACCCAACAAATGTTAAATTCTCACGTGAGAATCCATACCAAAACAAAGCTCACGTTCCAGCATTTGAATACCAGATAATATGAAGAGCCATCGATTACAAACTCAGCATATGCTTATATATAAAATAAAAATGATCAGTACAATGTATTTATTTATTTATATTGCCGACAGAAAATCAATTCTCGCGTTTTCTTAACAGTGTTTCTGAACATCGATCAATCGTTGTTTGCCTCTGATCTGCCATGATGATAATGTACATGATAATTAATTAATGTTTGATTGAAGACACAGGAGGGTTCAGCCTAATTCTGTTGTTGGTCTCTCTTTGAAGAAAAGAATATATATTAAAAAAGAAAAAAACATGTGAACGTTTCAACATGTGTTGTTATATCGAACACATACCCTCCAAAAACTAGGGTGTTAAATTAACACCAGCGGTGTCAACCTTATTCTGCCAATGAGTTGACCAATGAACACCACTGGTAAATGTTTTCAACACCGCGGTTTTGCAGTGAAGCGAAAATGCATTCCCAGGTTTACCCCGGTGTAATTTTTTTTTAATGTGGGATTTACAACTTGGGAAAGAGTATACTCTATTCTTAGTTAGTTCACTTGGAATTTAGTGAAAAGTGAAAACAATTATAGGGAAAGGTTGATATCAAATCTCAAATCTATTGTTTGTTACCCAACGCAAGAATTTCATGAATCTATACATATTGCGGTACCCGCTGCTATAATTATAGGATTCTAATCAGCCAATCCTCATCAGGGAAGCTCGGAGGTTGAGAGGATAAGACTTCTGTACTAGTAAGCAGGAGGTCGTGGGTTCGAATCCACCCGGAGTTGCCTTTTCTCACAGACACTCGGAAAGCACTTAGCATACAATGCTCCATACATGGCGTCAGTGTAAGAGCACAATCAAATCAATATTGATTATCGAAAGAATTTCATTAATCTACACATAATTATTGCGGTACCTGTCGCTATATAGGATACTAGTCAGCCAATCCTCATCAGGCAAGCTCGGTGGTTGACAGGTTAAGACGTCTGTACGAGTAAGCAGAAGGTCGTAGGTTTGAACACTGCCCCAGTCACCCGTGGATTTGTTTCACATAGACACTCGGAAAGCACTGAGTATGTAGTGCTTCATACGTCGGTGTAATGGCAAAAACCAAATCTAATGATTGATATAATCATGAGCTTTACACCAAGTATATAAGTTTCAACAGTATAATTCAGCCATTAGTTATTTTTGAATAATTACCAATCATACACCATAGTTACAAGCTCATCAAATGAACTAAAGTAGTGTGTTGGGTCTTGATAGGACAAAATGCATAACAAAGGAATTTAATTTACATAACAATGGGATTAAAATTAGTAAAACAAAGGGATTAATTAGCATAACAATGGGTTTAATTATCATAACAATGGATACATTGTTAAAAGTCGAAATCTTTATAGGACAAAATGCATAACAATGGGGTTAAACTAACATAACAATGGGGGTTGAATTAGCATAACAATGGGTTGAATTAGCGTAACAATGGATGTATTGTTAAGTCGAAATCTTTATAGGACAACATGCATAACAATGGGGTGAATTAGCATAACAGTGGGGGTTGAATTAGCGTAACAAAGGTTGTATTGTTAAAAGTCGAAATCTTTATAGGACAAAATGCATAACAAAGGGTTGAATTAGCGTAACAATGGATGCATTGTTAAAAGTCGAAATCTTTATAGGACAAAATGCATAACAATTGGGGTTAAATTAGCATAACAATGGGGTGAATTAGCATAACAATGGGGTGAATTAGCATAACAGTGGGGTTGAATTAGCGTAACAATGGTTGTATTGTTAAAAGTCGAAATCTTTATAGGACAAAATGCATAACAAGGGGGTGAATTAGCATAACAGTGGGGGTGAATTAGCGTAACAATGGATGTATTGTTAAAAGTCGAAATCTTTATAGGACAAAATGCATAACAATGGGGTGAATTAGCATAACAGTGGGGGTTGAATTAGCGTAACAAAGGTTGTATTGTTAAAAGTCGAAATCTTTATAGGACAAAATGCATAACAAAGGGTTGAATTAGCGTAACAAGGGATGTATTGTTAAAAGTCGAAATCTTTACAGGACAAAATCCATAACAAATGGGGTTGAATTAGCGTAACAAGGGATGTATTGTTAAAAGTCGAAATCTTTATGAGACAAAATGCATAACAAAGGGCTGAATTAGCGTAACAAATGGGGGTTGAATTAGCGTAAGAAGGTTTGTATTGTTAAAAGTCGAAATCTTTATGAGACAAAATGCATAACAATGGGGTTGAATTAGCGTAAGAAAGGTTGTATTGTTAAAAGTCGGGATCTTGATGATACAAAATGCATAACAAAGGGTTTAACATTAGCGTAAGAAGGGTTGTATTGTTTAAAGTCGGGGTCTTGATGAGACAAAATGCATAACAAAGGGATAGCGTTTTTTACTTTCTATAGTAGTTGGTTGACGTTGAAATGGGATGTGATTCAAATAACATAAATAAAATAAATAAAATAAAAATAATAATTAACGGGGAGAATCAAACAATATGTAAAATAAAGTCCTAAAAAGGACTATTTGTGTTTATATCATTGTACTTACATTGACTGCGTTGTACTGCGTAAAGATGAGATACTGGGGAAGCAAACATACTACAACAAACATTGAAAATATTCTCTTTTTGGAAGATTTGGGCGGGGGGCCCTCCTTGGCCCCCCTGATTTATTGGTGTGTTGCTTTCGATGGTCTTGGACGTACACGGGTTACTTGAACTTTGACGGGTTACTCTGCACCAGAAACCTTGCGTACTCCAAGTTCCCAACAACGACAGCATATTGCAATGTCTCCATCTGAGAAATAACCTCAACGTGAATAGAGTTTTTGGGAATACCTTCCCATTCTCTTAGTTCAGCATTTATCCTCGGCTTCAATAAATCCTAATTCTCGCACGTACTGGTAGAATAAACAGATGATGGTCATACTGGTGAAGATACAGTTAACTAATAACAGTCAGTGCAGAGCTGTTCTGATGGCCCCCCCCCCCTACGGGATTGCTATAATGATATTGATCCCAATACGAGAGAATGGACCACCTGATAAACCCTGAATGATTAGCGCGCCAAAGGGTGTGGTAGTGCCCAGACATCTATTGAACAAAAGGACTCGAAATCTTGGCGGGACAAAACTATTCACGAGGGATTATGGTATGATCAAAGGATGGAGGTCAAATCTTGATAGGACATAATTATTCATGAGTATGGAAGTGTGTGAAAGAATGGAAAAGAAATTTGAACAATATTGATAACAACATCAACAACCCTGACAGGTGTTTGATGTGAGAAAAATGCGGGAAAGTAATCTCATAGGAGCAAACAACGATTGAGGACGAACAAAAGAAAAATAATTCGCAATTAACTTTAGAAAGTATATATTTCTTAAGGGGTGGGCCCGCCGTCTCGCAGCTTAGCTTTGCATTTACCTTAATTCGTAATTAACTTTAGAAAGTATATATTTCTTAAGGTGTAGGCCCGTCCGAAGCAGGTCGTTTCGTACCCAAGTCGTTTCGTACCCAAGTCGTTTCGTACCCAGTCAATTATGACGCACAAAGGAGATTAAGCCAGTCTCGCAAACCTGCTCCTGTGACATCGCCGACGTGCGGCATCATCATAGACATGTATCACGTTCCAAGGGATTAAGACTGCGGTCCTTGCTCGATGGTCCTGTCAATCATTCTGCGTCGGACTTGTGCATAAATTTTTTTTTGCTTGTCATTTTGAATGACCGGCCGGTGAATTAATACCTCATTAATACGGCGGTGTCTTTGATAAACTGAGGTTGGTCATTGGTTAAACCATCTTGAACTGAGCGTCTGATTGGTTGATAGAATTATACTCAGGATCCTTCTGAGGTCTATAAAAAGTCTCATCGAGCAGAATCTATCACTCTGTGTCAAGACAAGATTCCAGTCAAGTCAAGATTCAAGAAAATAATTATTTAGTACATCCGAAATAATCAAGACTTGAAAATTATAGAAAAGGGAAGACAGTGATAAATTTGCAAAAACAAATAATAATAAAAAGAAATGCAAATAATTCTGGGAATAGATTTCATTATTAGATTTTATTTCATGCTGGGAATTGAATTTATTAAATCCAAGCTCAAAAAAACCAAACGAAACAAACCGCAGCGACAACACATTTCCCGTGAACCCATCAACAGTGATTGACAGTCACATTGTTGTTCAATATAAAAGGACTTGGAACCCTTTGTTACTGTGCTATGAAGCCTGGGTACGAAACGACTTGGGTACGAAACGACCGACATTCGGCCCGTCGTATGTCCCTCTAGATATTGCTCTGTGTTTTGATTGCATCCACAAATTCAGCCAGCATGTCCAAATTTGGATAAACCACTTACTGCGTAGACTACCCCTCAATATTTAAGGCGGTAGCATTTTAAAGAAATTGGTCATAATTCTCTGGGAGAGTCGAACAAACACGATGGAGGGATTTCTTGAATTAGAATTCATGATTCAATCAGCCAAAACCAGACGGAGAAGCGCAGCCGATATATTCTTTACCCTTCTTGGGCAAAACCATGTACCGTTAACCGTCCTAGAATATTTCAGGCAGCAATTTAACAAGGCGCACCTGGACTATGAACACCTTATGGGAGACGGGAGCAAGGAAGAATTTCTTCCTTCGTGCAAGGCTATGCGGGCGGCCCAGAGAGCTAATAACCCGGAGTACTGGGTTTATCTGGGGACCTATCACGAGGCACACCAACACGGAAGCTAGAGGCACCCAGTGAACAACAAATTGAGCACTACTACGTTCAAGGCTCCCCCATATTCAAGAAGTGTTCAAGATTCTGGGGATGTACATGTAGGAGAAAGTAAAACAACCACGGCTCTTTTCAGAGCCAACACATATTCCAAAAAGAGATAATTAGCAAGTCTGTTATGAATATTAACTGTTCGATTTAATCATTAAAATAAATTATATTCGTGTATGTCTGTGTTTTAACGCTAGCTTTGTATCGACAAGTGTGATGCATAATGCCGCTGACGTTATACCGGGCCTACTAATAACATGTTCATTTTTAATTGTAAACTTTCATATTTCATTTTGAAGTGGAAACTATTGCATGGTCGAATTCGTTATTTATGGAAAAATTGCAATAAATTGCATTTATAGCAAACTATTACCGTTTTTATACATTTGTCGAGTAACGAGTCCATGCATATATCTAGGACTTTTCCTATAGTATTAAACATTGCGCCTATTCGTACCCCACGTTGTTTCAACCCAAGTTATCAAAATTTTCAGGTTTTATTTTATACATGTATTCTGGTTTTGTTTTGTTTTGCTTCGGTTTTGTTAATTTATAGAAAGTTTCATTTTACAATTACTCGCGTAATTGAACGGAAATGTGTTTCATGTCGCGCTGCATCCATCGGGCCCTATAGGTGTAAAAAAGCAAACATACAAATGACACAAAAATATAAACACAAAAGAACACATTCAACTCCGAATAATTTTTTTTTGCCTGTTTTTTTTAAATTCACGTAACAATGAATGGATCACCGATACAAATCACTATATAAAAGAAACTCAAAATTATTATAACTCAAAGTATTAATAATTACCAAGAAAAATACACATTAAACAAGAATCCCTATATACAAACAATGTAAATCAAATATCTATTGGACTTAGCTTGTCAATTTTGTACACGTTATATGGTGATTTTGGGAGAGGAAATGATGAGGGATGTATAGGACTAGGGTAATCAATAGATAGTCAAGTGAATTATAAGGAATATAACAGAATTAAAGAAAGTCAACTCACACTGAATTTTACCGGGATTAAGAGTCTACACTCCTTGCAATAAATGTAACACGATAGATTTACATCTCACTCGTTCATACCGAGCACATGGGACGAAGTGTTTTGGATTATATTTGATGTTTTTTTTTTTTTAATTACAATAGTCTTTCTGAAAGATTTGGTCTTTCATCATCACTCTTCCTCGTTCTCTTCATCCTCATTTAGTTGAAGTAGTCCGTCAAATTTGGTATGGTGTTTAGGCATTACTCTGTTCAGAGCTTTGTTTACTTCCATGCCTTTATTTACTTTTTCTTCGAGATCTTCCGCAATATCCTGATGAGTGCCATTATCCTTCAGATGTAGGTAACTTGACAAAAAATCCTTGTATTTGTTGAAAAAGATTCGCTTGACTGTCCAAAGGGTTTTCCTATTGGCTTTTTCCTTGGCTTGATCTTCACTCATACCCCCGTTGACGTACTTTTCATATTTTTCACACCACATCTCTTCAGTAGCCTCTTTAGCCTCTTCCAACCAGTCTCGAAAAGTGGCATTGTCTTCCAATTCAGAACTAGACTCATCCTCTTCCGATGATTCGTCATATTCCACCTCCGTATCGGATTCTGAATCATCTTCCTCGAAATCTTCGTCTTCATCCTGCGTAGATTCAGTTTCACAAGTTTCTATTTCCGAATCTTCAAATCTACGCTTTTTAAATTCGGGTTCAGAATTATCGACGTCAGAATTGTCAGATTGGATAGCTTTAATTTCAGAATCATCGTCAACTTCATCCATTTTAGATTTATCTTCATTATGTACATGTTCTGCATGCCTCCGTAGGTTATATCTCCGTCCAAAGCTTTTGCCGCACTGGTGACAAGCATGGGGTTTGACAGCAGAAATAACATTCATGTTGAATCTCTGATGCTTAATCTCCGATTGACAAGAAACGGAAGAAATAGTTTATATATAGGCCTATAACTACTCATTTCGCTGCTCATTTTGCTGCTCATTTGCTCATTTGCTCATTTTGCTGCTCATTTGCTCATCTCGCTGCTCATTTTGCTGCTCATTTGCTCATTTCGCTGCTCATTTTGCTGCTCATTTGCTCATTTCGCTGCTCATTTTGCTGCTCATTTGCTCATTTTGCTGCTCATAATACATTCTATTTTCAAACATGGTTTGTCTTCAAGATTAATTTTCTTTGCTCAGCTCAAAGTGTTTTTCCTGCGAATTAATTCTTAAAGGATATGCTGTTGCCTGAGCAAATAGGTAAGTTCCAGTACTCATAAATATTTTTGTTAAAGTTTACTCTGATATTGAACAAATCAAATTATAACGTTGTTTTTATTTTTTATATTTCTATTTATCATTTTATTTTGAAATTTGAATTATTCTATGTTTTATTTTATTATATTTTTAGGTCGTGCGTACTAAAGTTTGGTAATTCATTTTAGGATTAGTTTGGGTGATATTAAAATAAGGTTCGTTAATTTAAATTCTTATATATTTATGGAATCAACAAAAGTAAGTAAATTGAACACAACAAAAACACTACTCATTTGCTCTTCTTAAGTTTGGTTTATGTTGCAATATTTGACTTTTTATGTATTTGTTTTGTTTGTTTCGTTTAACGAGTAGTGTTTTTGTTGTGTTCAATTTACTTACTTTTGTAAATGAGCAAATGAGCAGCAAAATGAGCAAATGAGCAGCAAAATGAGCAAATGAGCAGCAAAATGAGCAGCGAAATGAGTAGTTATAGGCCTATATATAAACTATTTCTTCCGTTTCTTGTCAATCGGAGATTAAGCATCAGAGATTCAACATGAATGTTATTTCTGCTGTCAAACCCCATGCTTGTCACCAGTGCGGCAAAAGCTTTGGACGGAGATATAACCAACGGAGGCATGCAGAACATGTACATAATGAAGAGAAATCTAAAATGGATGAAGTTGACGATGATTCTGAAATTAAAGCTATCCAATCTGACAATTCTGACGTCGATAATTCTGAACCCGAATTTAAAAAGCGTAGATTTGAAGATTCGGAAATAGAAACTTGTGAAACTGAATCTATGCAGGATGAAGACGAAGATTTCGAGGAAGATGATTCAGAATCCGATACGGAGGTGGAATATGACGAATCATCGGAAGAGGATGAGTCTAGTTCTGAATTGGAAGACAATGCCACTTTTCGAGACTGGTTGGAAGAGGCTAAAGAGGCTACTGAAGAGATGTGGTGTGAAAAATATGAAAAGTACGTCAACGGGGGTATGAGTGAAGATCAAGCCAAGGAAAAAGCCAATAGGAAAACCCTTTGGACAGTCAAGCGAATCTTTTTCAACAAATACAAGGATTTTTTGTCAAGTTACCTACATCTGAAAGATAATGGCACTCATCAGGATATTGCGGAAGATCTCGAAGAAAAAGTAAATAAAGGCATGGAAGTAAACAAAGCTCTGAACAGAGTAATGCCTAAACACCATACCAAATTTGACGGACTACTTCAACTAAATGAGGATGAAGAGAACGAGGAAGAGTGATGATGAAAGACCAAATCTTTCAGAAAGACTATTGTAATTAAAAAAAAAAAAACATCAAATATAATCCAAAACACTTCGTCCCATGTGCTCGGTATGAACGAGTGAGATGTGTAAATCTATCGTGTTACATTTATTGCAAGGAGTGTAGACTCTTAATCCCGGTAAAATTCAGTGTGAGTTGACTTTCTTTTAATTCTGTTATATTCCTTATAATTCACTTGACTATCTATTGATTACCCTAGTCCTATACATCCCTCATCATTTCCTCTCCCAAAATCACCATATAACGTGTACAAAATTGACAAGCTAAGTCCAATAGATATTTGATTTACATTGTTTGTATATAGGGATTCTTGTTTAATGTGTATTTTTCTTGGTAATTATTAATACTTTGAGTTATAATAATTTTGAGTTTCTTTTATATAGTGATTTGTATCGGTGATCCATTCATTGTTACGTGAATTTAAAAAAAAAAACAGAAAAAAAAATTATTCGGAGTTGAATGTGTTCTTTTGTGTTTATATTTTTGTGTCATTTGTATGTTTGCTTTTTTACACCTATAGGCCCCGATGGATGCAGCGCGACATGAAACACATTTCCGTTCAATTACGCGAGTAATTGTAAAATGAAACTTTCTATAAATTAACAAAACCGAAGCAAAACAAAACAAAACCAGAATACATGTATAAAATAAAACCTGAAAATTTTGATAACTTGGGTTGCAACAACGTGGGGTACGAATAGACGCAATGTTTAATACTATAGGAAAGGTCCTAGATATATGCATGGACCCGTTACTCGACAAATGTATAAAAACGGTAATAGTTTGCTATAAATGCAATTTATTGCAATTTTTCCATAAATAACGAATTCGACCATGCAATAGTTTCCACTTCAAAATGAAATATGAAAGTTTACAATTAAAAATGAACATGTTATTAGTAGGCCCGGTATAACGTCAGCGGCATTATGCATCACACTTGTCGATACAAAGCTAGCGTTAAAACACAGACATACACGAATATAATTTATTTTAATGATTAAATCGAACAGTTAATATTCATAACAGACTTGCTAATTATCTCTTTTTGGAATATGTGTTGGCTCTGAAAAGAGCCGGTTGTTTTACTTTCTCCTACATGTACATCCCCAGAATCTTGAACACTTCTTGAATATGGGGGGAGCCTTGAACGTAGTAGTGCTCAATTTGTTGTTCACTGGGTGCCTCTAGCTTCCGTGTTGGTGTGCCTCGTGATAGGTCCCCCAGATAAACCCAGTACTCCGGGTTATTAGCTCTCTGGGCCGCCCGCATAGCCTTGCACGAAGGAAGAAATTCTTCCTTGCTCCCGTCTCCCATAAGGTGTTCATAGTCCAGGTGCGCCTTGTTAAATTGCTGCCTGAAATATTCTAGGACGGTTAACGGTACATGGTTTTGCCCAAGAAGGGTAAAGAATATATCGGCTGCGCTTCTCCGTCTGGTTTTGGCTGATTGAATCATGAATTCTAATTCAAGAAATCCCTCCATCGTGTTTGTTCGACTCTCCCAGAGAATTATGACCAATTTCTTGAAAATGCTATCGCCTTAAATATTGAGGGGTAGTCTACGCAGTAAGTGGTTTATCCAAATTTGGACATGCTGGCTGAATTTGTGGATGCAATCAAAACACAGAGCAATATCTAGGGGGACATACGACGGGCCTACCCCTTAAGAAATATATACTTTCTAAAGTTAATTACGAATTAAGGTAAATGCAAAGCTAAGCTGCGAGACGGCGGGCCCACCCCTTAAGAAATATATACTTTCTAAAGTTAATTGCGAATTATTTTTCTTTTGTTCGTCCTCAATCGTTGTTTGCTCCTATGAGATTACTTTCCCGCATTTTTCTCACATCAAACACCTGTCAGGGTTGTTGATGTTGTTATCCATATTGTTCAAATTTCTTTTCCATTCTTTCACACACTTCCATACTCATGAATAATTCTGTCCTATCAAGATTTGACCTCCATCCTTTGATCATACCATAATCCCTCGTGAATAGTTTTGTCCCGCCAAGATTTCGACTCCTTTTGTTCAATAGATGTCAGGTCACTACCACACCATTTGGCGCGCTAATTTTAATTTCTTTGTTATGCATTTTGTTCCATCAAGATTTCGACTTTTTCTTTTGTTTGTCCTCAATCGTTGTTTGCTCCTATGAGATTACTTTCCCGCATTTTTCCCACATCAAACACCGGTCAGGGTTTTTGATGCTGTTATCCATATTGTTCAAATTTCTTTTCCATTCTTTCACACACTTCCATACTCATGAATAATTCTGTCCTATCAAGATTTGGCCTCCATCCTTTGATCATACCATAATCCCTCGTGAATAGTTTTGTCCCGCCAAGATTTCGAGTCCTTTTGTTCAATAGATGTCTGGGCACTACCACACCCTTTGGCGCGCTAATCATGCAGGGTTTATCAGGTGGTCCATTCTCTCGTATTGGGATCAATATCATTATAGCAATCCCGTAGGGGGGGGGGGCATCAGAACAGCTCTGCACTGACTGTTATTAGTTAACTGTATCTTCACCAGTATGACCATCATCTGTTTATTCTACCAGTACGTGCGAGAATTAGGATTTATTGAAGCCGAGGATAAATGCTGAACTAAGAGAATGGGAAGGTATTCCCAAAAACTCTACTCACGTTGAGGTTATTTCTCAGATGGAGGCATTGCAATATGCTGTCGTTGTTGGGAACTTGGAGTACGCAAGGTTTCTGGTGCAGAGTAACCCGTCAAAGTTCAAGTAACCCGTGTACGTCCAAGACCATCGAAAGCAACACACCAATAAATCAGGGGGGCCAAGGAGGCCCCCCCGCCCAAATCTTCCAAAAAGAGAATATTTTCAATGTTTGTTGTAGTATGTTTGCTTCCCCAGTATCTCATCTTTACGCAGTACAACGCAGTCAATGTAAGTACAATGATATAAACACAAATACTCCTTTTTAGGACTTTATTTTACATATTGTTTGATTCTCCCCGTTAATTATTATTTTTATTTTATTTATTTTATTTATGTTATTTGAATCACATCCCATTTCAACGTCAACCAACTACTATAGAAAGTAAAAAATGCTATCCCTTTGTTATGCATTTTGTCTCATCAAGACCCCGACTTTAAACAATACAACCCTTCTTACGCTAATTTTAAACCCTTTGTTATGCATTTTGTCTCATCAAGATCCCGACTTTTAACAATACAACCTTTCTTACGCTAATTCAACCCCATTGTTATGCATTTTGTCTCATAAAGATTTCGACTTTTAACAATACAAACCTTCTTACGCTAATTCAACCCCCCTTGTTACGCTAATTCAGCCCTTTGTTATGCATTTTGTCTCATAAAGATTTCGACTTTTAACAATACATCCCTTGTTACGCTAATTCAACCCCCTTTGTTATGCATTTTGTCCTATAAAGATTTCGACTTTTAACAATACATCCCTTGTTACGCTAATTCAACCCTTTGTTATGCATTTTGTCCTATAAAGATTTCGACTTTTAACAATACAACCTTTGTTACGCTAATTCAACCCCCACTGTTATGCTAATTCACCCCATTGTTATGCATTTTGTCCTATAAAGATTTCGACTTTTAACAATACATCCACTGTTACGCTAATTCACCCCCACTGTTATGCTAATTCACCCCATTGTTATGCATTTTGTCCTATAAAGATTTCGACTTTTAACAATACAACCATTGTTACGCTAATTCAACCCCACTGTTATGCTAATTCACCCCATTGTTATGCTAATTCACCCCATTGTTATGCTAATTTAACCCCATTGTTATGCATTTTGTCCTATAAAGATTTCGACTTTTAACAATGCATCCATTGTTACGCTAATTCAACCCTTTGTTATGCATTTTGTCCTATAAAGATTTCGACTTTTAACAATACAACCTTTGTTACGCTAATTCAACCCCCACTGTTATGCTAATTCACCCCATTGTTATGCATTTTGTCCTATAAAGATTTCGACGTTTAACAATACATCCATTGTTACGCTAATTCAACCCATTGTTATGCTAATTAATCCCTTTGTTTTACTAATTTTAATCCCATTGTTATGCAAATTAAATTCCTTTGTTATGCATTTTGTCCTATCAAGACCCAACACACTACTAACTAATTATAATCTAAAAACTTACTTTTTGTAAAGTTAGCACACGAAACAATCATCGTGAGACATAATCTCGTCCGACTTGCTTTCATCTTTAGAGAAATCAGGAACAAATTTATATCTAATTTACAAAAAGTTGCTCCTTTTTTAGGACATAAAAACAACAAAAACATGTAACAGTTTTTTTCCTAAAACATGAGCACCTATTGTGATGAAATTTTCACAGGTTAGTTTTATTATATAATTCTTGAAAACTAGAGGGTTACAATGAACATACGATACCAAACACCGATATCTATGCATTAGCCCTTTCTGCTCTCTTCGTGTTTACGCGATGCCTTGGAATTGTTTACGTCGATTGATATTCTTTATCACGTCAGTCAGTCGAATATTCTCTAGCCTTGTTTCCGGGTTATTATGACCCCCCCCCCAAATGGTCTGCATGACAGCGGTGGACCCCATTGATTGGTCAGTCCTGACCTAGAAAGATTGAAGAGAGCGCAGCGATTATAGCCGACCACGGGCTTATAATTTGTCCATCTTGTCGTAATTGTAACATCAACTAACACAACTTAATCTACACCAAAAAATATGAATGATCACAGTTTTACATAAATCTTACTTGGTGTAAAGTTGAGGATGGTATCAAACATCGCCTAAAATCTTTCTGTCGCCGGTGCTGATGTGAAATTAGTGAAAATAATTTCCAAATTTTATTTCTGTAATCCAAAGACAGAAACTCCACGTTAATGAATTCGCCTCATTGACTCGATACATACAAAAGTGAGGCTGTAATTCTCACAACCACACTCTGTAGCTTACATGCTGCATACACCAGCGAGAAGGCCCAATAATCTGATAGTTCCAAAGAAAAGTTCATTCCTGACTTAAGGAATAAATAAATGGATGTAGCTATAATTTCTATTAATTTCCTTAAAATGCAATGACATTTGAAAGCGAAGTTGCCCCTGCAAACAGACAACATTAGGCAGGTTACTATAATGAGCATGTACTGGTACACAACCTCTTGTACTCAGGGAATAAGACATAAGATGGCTAACTCATGAATCAGGTGGATCCGAATGCTTTTTATTTATTTTATTTTATTTATTTATTTATTTATTTTGTATACAAAAGTATGGATGAAATTTACAGACTGATGGTGCTTTATCATTATCCCTGGTTTATGTGCATTTAAAAGTAATGTAAAACTAGATTATCAAATCAACCAAGTATCGTATAAAGGCTTACTTGGTACAAATGTCTATTATGCGGATAAATTATCATGTCTTACACATGAATGTAATGTCAAATTACATTGCTTTGTTGGTTTTGTTATGTTTGATTTAATTTTGCCCTACACCGAGGTGGCTATCGCACTGTATACTCAGTGCTTTCCGAGTGTCTGTGGAAAAAAAACTTCGCAGGCGACTCGAGCGGGATTCGAACCCACGATCTCCTGCTTAGTCGTGCAGACGTCTAACCTCTCGAACACCGAGCTTACACGATGATGATTGGCTGCGACTGTTTTTGTTTGTTTGTTTGTTTGTTTGTTCTTAAACGTCAGTACCTGTTGTAAGGAAACTTACACATAACAAGACGGTTAGTTTTGTGAAACCTAAATGTTAAAATGAACGTACGTTTCCAAATACCAGTGCCGTACTTTCCCTTTAATTAAAACGTTCCCAGAATAATCTCCCCGAGAAACATACATTCTTCATGTTTGCACCCTTATAGCCACATAACCAATATCCCTACTGATACAGGTAACCAACTGTGCTCCTGAGTGGAGAGAAGGAATTATGAGAAATGTTTCTCTCCATGACAAAATTGCCACGACGTGCATGGACTGGAGCCCACATTCTTTCTATATGCTCTGCCACCAGAGAACACAGGTCCGGTGGCTAGACCACTCGATCATGCCGATCCACAGAGATTTTATGACGAAGGTTTACGCGCTCTCCCAACGTATACAGACTTCACTCAAATCCTGATCAATACAGCCGTTTAAATGATTGGCATAATACAACATGCTTTAATTAAAGATATTTTCCCTTCAGATTAAACTCTACTTTTTTGCTGTAATGAGGATGTTGTTTGTCATGTTTGAAATGTCAGATGATAGATAAAATCACAATATGCGTCTTGCTATAAGGTTAATGATTGGCAGTTGTCATATTCAAAGGTACATACACCGTACCTATAAATACTCCATTAATCGGCTCAAGCATCACAACGTACCAAACCAAAGGTAGACATACTGTTCACAGAAAGCACGCATGAGGTGAGTTGATAGCCTTTAATATTTCAATTAATCACCTATATTTGTTTTTAAATAGGCCTTATGTTATTAATACCATAAGGGCAATTTCATGATAAAGAGGACATGGCCTTAACAAATCTAAATCTAAATTTGAAGCCAATCGCTCTTCTTATTTTTGGTATATACCGGTACCTCAAGGTTTGTAGAATGAGTGAAAATTGTTCATTTCTATTTGTATCTTTTGAGATATGATCATTCAAAAAGGAATGACGTGCTTTAACTAAAAATGTGTTGATTTGGTATTTGTCCTGTTAGTTAATTGTTAGGTGAAAGCCCAATTACCAAAATTGCATCACTGGATATTTGTTACATGATAGTACAAGTACGAGTGCGAGTGCTTTATTAATTATTGGAGTATACTAGTACCGTTACTTCGAATAGTAGTAATCGAGTACAGTAAGACTTGTAGCTTTTGCATGGTAAAAGGATAGTAAAGACTATTTGTGGTGACACCATAATAGTAATTATAGTTGTTAGTTCTGAAAAGAACTGTTTGGTTACAACCAGTTCCTTTTCAGAACTATTTACTGCTCAGAAGAGAATTTCTACTGTGGTGTCACCACAGTCTTTACTAATCGAGTACAGGAATAGTAGTAATCGAATACATGAATTGTAGTAATCTGTTTTACAGAATACGACTACGAGTATACTACATTTCTTTCTCTTCTTAATACCATCTTAATCACAGGTCTACTGAATCGGGCCCTTCTTTTTCTGAAGACAAATTTGTGGGACGACTCGTCATTGCTCTTTCAACAAAATGATGTTGAAATTCCATTGGTAAATTTTTCGAATAAGTCATAACCGTATAATGTAATTACTGTCAGTCCCAATAAATAGGCATTAGTAATTTACAAAATAATAATACAGTTTTCAAATTGTATCGTAAAACCTACCTGTAAATATTTACTAGAAAAAAAAGCTGTGCAACAAGGTCATATCAGGTCATAAAGTTACGACTTTGTTGCAGACATGGATTTTGCTCAGTGCAACAAGGTCGTATCTTTTTTACAAAGTTCCAGGATGAACACACAAAACCTATGGAAGAAGATACGATGTTGTTGCACTCAATTGTTTTAATGTATGCAAAGTTATACACTATTGCACATACGACCTTTTTGCATTTTTTAGATACGACCTTGTCGCACTGATAATAATAATAATAATGAACATTTGTAATGCGCCGGTATCCGTCAAAAGAGACGCTCATGGCGCAGTGACACATTAGAGTAAACAATAAAACAAAATACATGGTAAGAACAATGCAATATAAAATTACAAGGAACAATGATTGTAAAAAGGTTGACTGGCCCTGGTCAGAATATGCTAGACAAAGACGATATTCTGACAAGGAAAAACCCTGCATACACAACCATGCAAACAAGGTTGATTTGCAAAAAATATAAACATATAAACACCGCAGCGATACTCTTGACATATTAAACAAAAAAAACTTATAAATACATGATGCGATGATATAATGTGTGAGGTAGTACACTTGCTATCACTTATTTGTTCATATATGTGACCTGTCACCACGAAACCCAGTTGCACCGATCCATTTCGAGTAAACAGCGTGCAAAGTCATTTCAGGGTGGAATCGTCCATTTTTGGATTTTGGGATGACCGTATGCTTTACATATTCATCTATCATTTTACTTTAAAAATAAATTAAATCTGTTAAGGTAAAATACTTTTTTACCCTATTTTCGGAGCGATGTTGGTGAACAAGAAGCGTGGACTTCCTGTACAAAAGCCTTCTTTTCTCTGATTGACTTGTTATTGATTGGGCATGTTGGGGGGGCTTAATCCCCTCCTGAGGGGATTACAGGAAAGGGTTACCCCTACAAGTTTATAATCATTCAAAAGCTTATGAACTGGAGAATATGAAAATACCAAAAACTCAAAATAAAATTTTCCAACTTTGTCTGGGTTTCGTGGTGACAGGTCACATATTTACGTCAACGATGTATTGAAAAGCTGTATACAAATTACACATTGAAATGAATAAGAAGCATTTTTTTTTCGATTTTCAAATTAAAAATACAGTGTGAAAATTTTAAATATTCACTGTTTGGTCTTTAATGCATAGCCTGATTCAAAAAGAGTAAACATTCTCATTTAAACATTATTTTTCCAATATGTCCATTGCAGTCGATTTTTTTTTTTTTTTTACCCCAGCTTGGTGTTGGTCCTGTGCGTCTTGCCAGGTGCTATGTGTAATGTTGACGATGGAGAGAACACAAGGATCAAACGAGATATCCAACACTTCGGCTCCAGGAGTAACTGGGGCCAGATTAGTGGTGGCCTGAAGCACGTATCAGTCGGTCAGGCAGGCGTGTGGGGTGTTAACGCGAACGACAACATTTACTACCGAGTGACTACATACGGCGACGAAGAGAACCCGGGAGAAAGTTGGGTGAGGATCAGTGGTGGACTTAAACAAGTCGACGTTGGGGATAACATAGTCTGGGGAGTCAACAGCAACGACAATATTTACTATCGACAGGGCATATGTGAATCTGACCCGGATGGTACTTCGTGGGTCCAAGTGGCTGGAGGGTTGAAACACATTAGCGTGAGCCAAAAGGGGCATGTTTGGGGAGTCAACTCAGCTGATAGCATATACCATCGCATTGGTGTCACCGATTGCAGTGTAGGCGGAAGCAGCTGGCGTCAGATTGCAGGTGGTTTGAAACAAATCTCGGTGGGTAGTGGCGGTGTGTGGGGAGTGAACTCTGGCGACGCCATCTTCTACAGAGAGGGGACCTATGGTGACCCAGACTCGGACACAGACGGCACGGGGTGGACACATGTGGCCGGAGGACTCAAGTACATCAGTTCTGCCGATATGATTTACGGGGTTAACAGCGCGAATAATATTTACTACCGGGTGGGCGTGTCCGCTGCAAACCCGAAGGGTGCCGGTTGGCAGAATATTCCCGGGGGGTTGAAACAGATCGAATCTTTGTCAATTGCTGTCTGGGGTGTCAACGCAAACGATAATATCTATGCAAAGGATTCAGATGTTTATGAAGATGTCCAGCATGACCTTGGGGTGGGGAGTAGCTGGGGTCAGATCAGCGGAGGCCTGAAGCACGTATCAGTCGGTCAGGCAGGCGTGTGGGGTGTTAACACGAACGACAACATTTACTACCGAGTGAGTACGTATGGTGACGAAGAGGATGCGGGAGAAAGTTGGGTGTTGATCGACGGAAGACTTAAACAACTCGATGTTGGGGATAACTTATTCTGGGGTGTTAACAGCAACGATGATATTTTTTATCGACAGGGCATTTCTGAAAGTCAGCCGCTGGGTACTTCGTGGGTGCACGTGGCTGGAAAGTTGAAACACATTAGCGTGAGCCAAAAGGGACATGTTTGGGGGGTCAACTCAGGTGATAGTATATTCCATCGCATTGGGGCTAACAATGGGAATGTAGAGGGAAACAGCTGGCGTCATATTGCAGGTGGCTTGAAACAAATCTCGGTGGGTAGTGGCGGTGTGTGGGGAGTGAACTCTGGCGACGCCATCTTCTACAGAGAGGGGACCTATAGCGATCCAGACTCGGACATAGACGGCACGGGCTGGACACACGTGGCCGGAGGACTGAAGTACATCAGTTCTGCTGATATGATATACGGGGTTAACAGCGCGAATAATATATACTACCGGGTGGGCGTGTCCGCTGCAAACCCGAAGGGTGCCGGTTGGCAGAATATCCCCGGGGGGTTGAAACAGATCGAATCTTTGTCAATTGCTGTCTGGGGTGTCAACGCAAATGATAATATCTATGCGAAGGAATCAGATGTTTATGAAGATGTCCAGCATGACCTTGGGGTGGGGAGTAGCTGGGGCCAGATCAGTGGTGGCCTGAAGCACGTATCAGTCGGTCAGGCAGGCGTGTGGGGTGTTAACACGAACGACAACATTTACTACCGAGTGAGTACGTATGGTGACGAAGAGGATGCGGGAGAAAGTTGGGTCTTGATCGACGGAAGACTTAAACAACTCGATGTAGGGGATAACATCTTCTGGGGTGTTAACAGCAACGATGATATTTTTTATCGACAGGGCATTTCTGAAAGTCAGCCGCTGGGTACTTCGTGGGTCCACGTGGCTGGAAAGTTGAAACACATTAGCGTGAGCCAAAAGGGACATGTTTGGGGGGTCAACTCAGGTGATAACATGTTCCATCGCATTGGGGCTAACAATGGGAATGTAGAGGGAAACAGCTGGCGTCATATTGCAGGTGGCTTGAAACAAATCTCGGTGGGTAGTGGCGGTGTGTGGGGAGTGAACTCTGGCGACGCCATCTTCTACAGAGAGGGAACCTATGGCGATCCAGACTCGGACACAGACGGCACCGGCTGGACACACGTGGCCGGCGGACTGAAGTACATCAGTTCTGCCGATATGATATACGGGGTTAACAGCGCGAATAATATCTACTACCGGGTGGGCGTGTCCGCTGCAAACCCGAGGGGTACCGGTTGGCAGAACATCCCTGGAGGGTTAAAGCAGATCGAGTCTTTGTCAATTGTTGTCTGGGGTGTCAACACAAACGATAATATCTATGCGAAGGACTCAGATTAAGAGTCAGATTAGGAGTATTTAATCATTGATTTAACGGTACGTTTTCGGCGATGATCAATTTCTTTATTGTGTTCAAAGGAAATATTTATATTATTAAGGCGTTATACAGACTGCCGGTATGGTTATTTGAAAACTTATATATTTTTTGAAATGTTGAACTAAAAAAATTTCTTTACATAATTGTTTTTGTAGGTTCGTATATTTACGAATATACCAGCAGGTCATTATTTTCATCGGGAGTTGGGTGGTGATCGATCTCAGGAGTACGGGTTTTGAGGATTAAAGTTCTAATTTGGGTTATATCGTTATTGACGAATGTCAAAGACAGTGTTCAAAAGACATGGTATATTATTACTTTCTTTTCTAGGAGTAGGCGGTGTTTAAAGAAGAGTTGATTGGTCTCCCCAATACCTGTTTAGTCTTGAAAGGGAGTGTACACCATTTGGTGATGACTAAATTACGTCATCACTAAATACGAGCACTGCAAACTTGATATGGACCCGATGCCATATCCGGCTGGGATCCATTCTCCACATAAGAATTAAGGCTGTGCGTTTTCGGTCATTTCGGGAACCGGATACCCGAAATTGGAAATATTCGGATACCCGGTTACCCGTAAATAATTGTGTAAAAAAACATAAATACTCCTGAATGTATAAAATAACCAATATGAACACAAGATTCTGTTGTTTTATTAGAGTCACAATAAATGTTTTACTGTAATAATTTCCTGCCTCTATATTAAAAACAACTCGTAGCATCCCCCAAAATCGGAAATTTTCATTTGTGTGGCTTACATTTTCAGTCGAAATTTTCAAGTCATTTACGGGTAATTGGAACCGAAAAATGGAACCGGGTAATGGCAGTTTCGTATACCCGGATACCTGACACAGCTTTAATAAGAATGAATGCAAACAAAATTAAATGCATTTTTACTTTCTTCTTTTTATTCGTCTTCGAAATAATAAAATAGCTTAACTTTCCACAGGTCGGTGTCTGTACATATCCATTTATTATTATAAAATATGGATGCGTTTATAGACATTTATACAACGTTGTACACTCCCTTTTATAATTGATTGTTAAGCCTTAGGAAATCAGAACTCGTTTTAAACCTCCTTTTCGCCTCTTTTATTTTTAGTTTTCCCAATCTCCCACTCTATAAATTATAATTAAATCAAAGAGAACAACTGCAAAATGTACGACTGGATAGAATAGGACAGATGTGCACTGTTACCAGACAACCAACAAGGAACTGGATTACGTACAATTATTTGGATATCTGACGCGTGTATTTGCCACAAGATACCTATCAACCAACTCTTTCTATAGGTCTTTTAATAGATTTAGTCACCAATTTTGCATGGGAACTCTTTTTGAATCGTACACAAATTTGATAATTATAATCTTTGAAAACTTTGAAAACTCCAAACTCATGTTTCATTTTTAAATGGATTCAATAAAATACATAGACTTGAACAAGCCTCTCTGACATGATTCGGCTGTACGTCTTGTATAAACCTCTTGCTGCTGTTTAGTTCGTTCCAGCCTTAACCCTATCAGGCCGGGGCGGGGTGCACAATGTGCCCCCATGACATTTTAAAAATAATATCTCCAGAACGCTTTTGTCCGGTCACGCTGAAATTTTCTGACTTTTCCTAACTATTCTTTGGGACCCCCTCACGCAAAAATCCGTTTATTTTGAACAGGTGCAATTGAATTTCCACTTTTTTGTTAAAAATAAGAAACCTCATTTTTTAAAGGTTTTTCAGATTTCTTTTGATCAGTGTGTAAATTTATGTCATCAGTAGAACCATGAAAAGAAAATCCCAATTTGACAGTCAAAATCTTTAAAAATAATGTTTTTGGAACAAAATGACCCCAAAGTTTGCTTATAGCGCCCTCAAGCGGTAATTTAAATGTCACATTGTTTGTTGTACTGAAGACAAAATTTCTTGCAAATTTCATAGCCAACGGATAAAAAGTTATGGGGAAAATTATTATTTTTAAACAAAAATGAGGGAAAATGACCGAAAATGGGTATAGCTCCCCCTAACGGTGATCTATAAAAGTTTTAATGGCCTCATTTGATAGATCGCGTCAAACCGAATATTATAATATTTTGATAGAATTAACATTTCCAAAGTGAATTGTTTTTATCCAAAAACAGAACATTCTGAATGCATTTGTTAATAATTTTTTCGTTAACGAAAATGAAATAGCCTAAGCTAAAACTTTCAGAGTGTGGTTGTAAGTACACATATCGTGGCTCTTCTAAATAATGGTTGCATTTATAGAAATCTTTACCAAAAAAGTGGCTTCAGTAGTAGATCTAATAAAATATTATTGGCTATTATTATTGTCAGATACAAATATGAGAGATTATTATTATTATTATTATTATTATTATTATTATTATTATTATTATTATTATTATTATTATTATTATTATTATTATTATTATTATTATTATTATTATTATTATTATTATTATTATTATTATTATTATTATTATTATTTTTATTATTATTATTATTATTATTTTTATTATTATTATTATTATTATTATTATTATTATTATTATTATTATTATTATTATTATTATTATTAATTTTCTTTTGCAATAACCCTATACCCTTCCATGCATCCCCATCATTCAAACAAATAAAAAAATACCGTGATATCTGTACCGTGCATGTTAACGCAGTTCTCTGCTCAAAAATCATCATCACATTGACATAAATGCTCTCCGCCGACATGTTTTGAATAATCAGCCTATCAGTAGAGGCAAAACGTGTAGGTCCCGTGACAAGTATGCCCCATGCGGGGACCAAGATTTGAAGGTAGTTTCTATACAATTGAAGGGTGCTGAATAAAATGAGCGGGGGGTGACCCTCGTGAAAATGTCAGCATTTTGCGCAAACGGCTAAAATCCAATATGGCCGACACAATTATTATGGCATTGGAACAGGATAATGTTGCTGATTTGCCACTCTTTTCACCAGCGGCAGAAGAGGGGATGGGGGGGGGGGGGCAAGGGGGGCACTTCAGAAAAGGTTATGCCGCGTATATATATATATCACGCATTTCACTAGTTGCCAAAAAAGAAAGAAAAAAAAAAGAAAAAAAAAGCGCGTCACTGCACCGATTGTTAAGCCAACCTATTAGCCAACCTGATGATCGTTGGAGCCAGCACGTGCGATAGGCAACACATGTATAACACGGGTCTGAATCTAAAAAAAATATTTCACCATCCTGCTGTTTTGATTATAAGACACAGATGTACAAAACATATGTTTAAATTTGGTCTTTTGCCGCTTCCCTTTAAAAATCTGGCAAATTTAAATAAGGATGTTAACCTGAAATGTTTAACCTTCATCCTGTTTCCACTTTAGACTAAATTTGAAACAAACTTCCAGTGTTAAAATCAATTTTCTCATTTATTAGTGTTTGCCCCCCACTGTAACACTGTATAGTCACGCCCATTAAATAGGAGTCTACATCTGAATATATGTTTTATCTTCATCCTACTTCCATTTTAGACACATTTTTAGTTAAAGGTTCAAACTTTAAGTCGGGTTTCTCGTGTTTGGTGTTGTTCCGCCCATAAAAGAGGCAATATACGAGAGGGAGTTTGGAAATGATTTACCGTGCATACACGGCTGGGTATCTTATAATTATTTGACACTCAGAAACTGAGACGCCATAATAATAATAATAATAATAATAATAATAATAATAATAATAATAATAATAATAATAATAACAATAATAACAATAATAATAATAATAATAATAATAATAATAATAATAATAATAATAATAATAATAATAATAATAATAATAATAATAATAATAATAATAATAATAATAATAATAATAATAATAATAATAATAATAATAATAATAATAATAATAATAATAATAATAATAATAATAATAATAATAATAATAATAATAATAATAATAATAATAATAATAATAATAATAATAATAATAATAATAATAATAATTGTTATTACACATAAAGTGTACTCATAATACACACTTGGTGAGAGCATGAAGACATGGAGAACAAATCTGATGTCCAGTGATGAATGTCTTGGTAAGGTAAACATCAGACGAGGTATTTTCCAGGGCGATTCTCTGTCTCCACTGTTGTTTGTTTTGGCGCTGTTCCCTTTGACGATGATTTTGCGGAAGGTTAGTGCAGGATATGAGATGACAAAGGATGGATGCAGGATTAATCATCTTCTCTTCATGGACGACCTGAAGTTGTTTGCGAAGAACGAGAAAGAGATTGATTCCTTGGTGCAGACTGTACGGATCTTCAGCGATGACATCGGCATGAAGTTTGGTCTGGAGAAATGTGCTGCGATGACCATGAAGAGGGGTAAAAGGGTACATTCGGATGGAATTGCTTTACCAGATGGCACACAATTGAGGGCGTTGGGTGAAGAAGAAAGTTATAAGTATCTTGGAGTGCTTGAAGCAGATCATTTACTGCACGAGGAATCAAAAGAGAGACTTAAGAAAGAGTATATAAGACGAGTGAAGAAGTGTTTGAAGTCCATGCTGAATGGAGGGAATATGATAAAGGCGATCAACACTTGGGCTGTGTCACTAATGAGATACAGTGCGGGAATTGTCGAGTGGACTAAGGCAGATCTAGATGTTGCTGACAGGAAAACGAGGAAAGTGATGACGATATACGGTATGTTACATCCACGGTCGAATGTCAGCAGACTCTATCTACCGAGGTTAGAGGGCGGAAGAGGGTTACTTAGTGTATCAGACAGCGTTAACATCGAGAGAAGGAGCTTGCAGTGTCATGTAAGAAGTATTCGGGAAAAGTTGTTGAAGGTTGCGCAGAAATACATGAAGGCAGACGAATTAGGTCCAAAGGAGTATAAGAATCAAAGAAGAGAACAAAGAACACGAGATTGGCAGGAAAAACCACTTCACGGCCGATTCCTGAGATGTACTGAAGAAGTGGCAAGTAGCAAGACTTGGGAATGGTTGAGGAGAGGAGAACTAAAGAAAGAAACCGAGCGTCTGATTACTGCAGCGCAAGACCAGTCTCTGCCGACGAATGTGATGAAGGCAAGGATCGAGAAGTCAGATGTCTCTTCTATGTGCAGAATGCGCAATGCGGCGGAGGAGACTGTATTTCACATTGTCAGCGAATGCAGAGTGCATGCTCAGACAGGGTACAAAGGCAGACACGACAAGTTGGCCAAGGTGATCCATTGGGATCTGTGTAAGAAGTACGGTGTCAAGGTGCAATCGAAGTGGTACGACCATGTGCCGGAAAAGGTTGAAGAAACGGATCATGTCAAGATTCTCTGGGACTTCAACATCCAGACAGATCATGTTATAGAACATAGACGGCCGGATGTTGTTGTCTTGGATACGCATGCAAAGATGTGTCATCTTATTGATATAGCTGTGCCGGGTGATAGTAGAGTAGCTTCGAAGGAGAAGGAGAAGGTACAGAAATATCAGGATTTAGCGAGAGAACTCCGCAAGCTGTGGCAAGTCAAGGTGAAGGTTATTCCTGTGGTAGTGGGAGCACTGGGTACAATCCCGAAGGCGTTGGAGAAACATCTCAAGGAGATAGGAACATCTGTTAGAGTAGAATTACTACAGAAGGCGGCACTCTTAGGGACAGCAAGGATTCTGCGGAAAGACACTCGAGATCTAAGGCTACGGGACGTAGCTTGACTCGAGGTGTAACCGGCAGAAAGGAAAACAAGATCTTTCTTTTCATGCTGTGCTAATGCGAAATAATAATAATAATAATAATAATAATAATAATAATAATAATAATAATAATAATAATAATAATAATAATAATAATAATAATAATAATAATAATAATAATAATAATAATAATAATAATAATAATAATAATAATAATAATAATAATAATAATAATAATAATAATAATAATAATAATAATAATAATAATAATAATAATAATAATAATAATAATAATAATGACAACTTGTATAGCGCCAGTATCCGCCGTACAAAACGACGCCCATGGCGCTTGAACAAAAAAAAATCATATATATATAAAAAATATATATATAACTGTTAGCAGGAGGAAATACATGAACAAAAATTCAGAGTCAAACAAATATAAAAACAACAGAAAAAGCCAAATAATGCAGTTGATGTAACTAAAAGTTAATCATATGCATCCTTAAACAAGTAGGTTTTTAAGTTCTTCTTAAATACTGAGTTGCTGCTTGAAAGCCTAACAGATTCAGGCAAAGAGTTCCACAGTTTGGGGGCTCCTATCTGGAAAGTTCTTTCATAGAGAGTGGACATTATATTGGTTTAATTTCTCGTTATGGGTACATGCACATAATATACCCACTTAGGTGTTGAGATAGCAAGCAACAAATCTTAACAGTAAAACCTTTCATTTAAAAAAAATCTGAAAAAAATAACCTGAAAAACGAGACACAATTCTTTAAATAAAAAAGGCCAATCAAAATAAATATAAAGACCCATTTAACAATGTAATTCCATTTTTAATTAATTTACAAGAAATAATGTCCACTAGAGAATTACGAAAAAAACAAATGGAGAAGTGTTAAATTATATTTGAACAAGTTTTACAAACTATTATTTTTGTTTGAAAAACCACAACAATCCTTTGAACATTCGGATTTGTTGTTTTCATTCTAATGTCGAATTTAGAAAAAGAAGACTGCCAAATTTGAAATGGAAAGATAGATACCATTAGCAGAGTTTAAATTTCACATTACCATACAACAACTTTTTATAATTACATTTTTTGTTTGAAAAACATCAACAATCCTGTGGAGTTTCTTTTGAGCATTCAGATGTCTTGTTTTCATTCTAATGTCAAATTTACAAAAACAAATACTCCTTCCTAAGTTGGAACTGGACAAAATTTTACTTTTCTTCAACAGAAAGATTGATACCATTGTCAGAGTAAGTTTCACATTACCATCCAACCAATTTTTTATTTATACTTTTTTTTAATTACCATTCCTATATCTTACCTTTGAATACATTTTAATGATCTAGTACTAATATAAAGGTAAGGTATATCATTGGTAACTGAAATATAAAAAGGGCAGTATTTCAAGGTAAAGCTTACTTGGT
This sequence comes from Zoroaster sp. YZ-2022, assembly GCA_029582265.1. Lineage (NCBI taxonomy): Eukaryota > Metazoa > Echinodermata > Asteroidea > Forcipulatida > Zoroasteridae > Zoroaster > Zoroaster sp. YZ-2022. Next base: position 20,721,597 of record CM055826.1, read on the forward strand.
GTAAAGCTCTTGATGGTATCAATCTTCGCTATGAAAAAAATGTGTCTGAGATCATGTTATTTTTATGAGCAAAAATCAATAAATGCCAATAATGTTTATCGGAAATAAATAAATTAATACCACATAATAAATACGAAATATCTGAATGCATTTTCACTATTTTATCGTTAACTGCACAATGTAATAAGTTGAAACTTTCACAGATTGGATTTTTAACCCTATCAGCATCGGGTGAACTTATACAAACGGGTATTGGTTTTTGTTTTGACACAACAGTAATGACATAACTCTTTGACCACAAATCACTGCCTCTCTAGGGGTGGGGGCTCGTGTTGACCAAATGCCCCTCCTGCCCACCTTTACCAATAACATATTCATGGATTGGGCTGTCGGGGGATCGAACTCTAATCCACCCCCTCCCAGTTCCCTTCCCTCCTACTGGAAGCTTAAGAGAGTCCCGCTAGGTATGCATGAAGGCAAACAAAATGTCCAAAACAGTCCACTTTCCCCAACAAACATAAACCCCCGTTTTCAGTGGAGCTTACTGTACTGTAGTATGTAATGAGATTGTCTTTGTAACAAATGAATGATATCACAACAATTAATGGGAAAGTTTCAATTATTTCATTGTGTAGTTCACAAGAAAATAGTGAAAATGCATTCAGATTGTTCGTTGGATACCGATATGAACTCTAAGCCAATTTAAGTTGATGTAACACTGTGATCATTTATGTTTTCATATATAGATTACCGGTACCATTTCTGAATGGAATGAATATCAAAAGTAAGTCACCAATCAAGGCCCTGCACCAAACTCTTCACGAACATGTTCATGAACATCTTCCTGAGGATCTCCGTTACCATCTCCGGTCACATCTTTATTAACAACTTCATTAACATCTTCATTAACAACTTCATTAACAACTTCATTAACATCTTCATGAAATTCTTCACGAACATCATCTCTAATATCTGTGTCCTTTGCATAGATATTATCGTTTGCGTTGACACCCCAGACAGCAAATGACAAAGATTCGATCTGTTTCAACCCCCCGGGGATTTTCTGCCAACCGGCACCCTTCGGGATCGCAGCGGACACGCCCACCCGGTAGTATATATTATTCGCGCTGTTAACCCCGTATATCATATCGGCAGAACTGATGTACTTCAGTCCGCCGGCCACGTGTGTCCAGCCCGTGCCGTCTATGTCCGAGTCTGGATCGCCGTAGGTCCCCTCTCTGTAGAAGATGGCGTCACCAGAGTTCACTCCCCACACACCGCCACTACCCACCGAGATTTGTTTCAAGCCACCTGCAATCTGACGCCAGCTATTTCCCTCTACATTCCCATTGCTAGCCCCAATGCGATGGTATATATTATCACCTGAGTTGACCCCCCAAACATGCCCCTTTTGGCTCACGCTAATGTGTTTCAACTTTCCAGCCACGTGGACCCAGGAAATACCCAGCGGCTGATTTTTAGAAATGCCCTGACGATAATAAATATCATCGTTGCTGTTAACACCCCAGAATATGTTATCCCCTACATCGACTTGTTTAAGTCTTCCGTCAGTCATCACCCAATTGTCTCCTTTATTGTCTTCGTCACCGTATGTACTCTCTCGGTAGTAAATGTTATCGTTCGCGTTAACGCCCCACACGCCAGCCCGACCGACTGATACGTGTTTCAGGCCGCCACTGATCAGGGTCCAGGCTCTTCCCTCCCCAAAGGCGAGCTTGATATCTCTTTTGACCCTTAGTTTGTCTGCATCGTTAACGTGAGAGAGGGCGCTTGGCAAGACGCACAGGAACCACACCAAGCTGAGTAAGAAATGAAAGATCATCCTTGTTTAAGAGAATATTCTTCAAATGCCATGCATGCCTTGAAACGTTCGAACCTTTATTTTAAAAAATTAATAGAACTATAAAGTAAAAAAAAAAAGTATGGCTCCATTTTCTGGTCATGGGCGACGCGTTTTTTGTTTTTTGTTTGTTTGTTTGTTTGTTTTTTGCCAACCAGTGAACTACTTGATATACCGGTATGTATACACAGTTATTGGAACCAGGACAAATTTCCCATACATAACGTTGGTAGCTAAGAGAGGCCTCACAAATCGGGCAAAAGGTCACACACCTATGTGAAAAAGTCGTTTAAAACACAGCGCGGCAGAATTCCAACCGATCCAGCAATTTGTGCTGCAATTGGACATCGTTTCATAGCCAAAAAACAAAACAAAACAAAACAAAGAAACAAACACTAGGTGTTCGGGTCATCTTCCTGTTCAATGAAGTGATGATTGGTAATAATGACAAGGTTTCACCCTAGGGTTATTTGAGAATAAGATATCGGCCGGGGATGAAACCAACATATTGTTGTAGACATTGCGTGATAATTTACCGTGATAATTTACCTTGATAATATTGTGAACAGATACTAAGTAAGGGCGACCGTAGAGAAAAATCAGAACCATTGCTTTCAAATCTGGTAAACGAATGAAGCAAGCTTAATGAATAGTTTGGGCCAATAGTTTAACGATTGCACAGTGGGCCCTAATAAGAGGACCATAGGCCTAAGGGCGACCGTAGAGGAAAGTCCTAGGCGATAACAGAGGTAACCCACATACATAAGTATAAGACTGATCATTCAAAACTAACACAATTTATCGGAGTGTTATGTAAAATGTACCTGTTGTAAAACTGATGATGGTATTAATCTTCCCTATAATTTTTTTTCTAAAGTTCTGTAATAATATTTTGGAAGAATTTAGGAAAGAGCACAACAAATCCAAACGCATTTTCACTATTTTCTCAAAAAAGTAATTAGCTGAAACGTGCACAGCTTGGCTGGTTAATGTGTACCTTTATAGCATACTCATAGAGCAGTTTTGCCCATCGGGACTGATGTGATAGAAGTGTAACCATTTATATCCCATAAAGGGGTTAAGACAATAAACAATCTTGTAAATTACTTTGTGGATTCTTCTTTACGAATACGTTTGTAGAATCTGATGAAAGATCTACTTCACTTACAGTTATAATTATATAATAAATATCCTGATAATTTCTCTTTTTTAACGTTATGGGTTGTATTTTAAACTGCGGTGTGACACAAAATACCATTATAGCTGTTAATAAGTTTTTAAAACTTACCAATAGAATTTCAACACCATAGTTGAATAGCAATTAAGGTTTATCCCAGAGGAATTGTATCAGTAAAAAGAACCTGATTGTGTGACCTAGACGACGTTGGAAAGAGAAATAAAGCATGAACAATATAACATCGTAATAATTCTCCATACATTAATGCTTTACTGCCACAACTCACTATATATTATTGGTAATCTCGAAAAACATAAATGTTTTACATTTTTACATAGAACGTACTTGGTGTAAAGTTGATGACAGTATTGAAGTATTTCTGTCTCGGGTTGCAGTATGTAACAAGCTCATTTCCCGTTTCGTGCAAAGTTATTGTCGATTTACAATGATTGATTCATTAGTCTTTCTGTTTGCAATTTGCCCATACCCTTTTTGGATCTGTTGTTGATTACGTTCGTCTGTCTTTGTCTTCCGTGTTAATTTACATTGTTCCTTGTAAACATTTTGATGTAGGATTTGAGGCTTTGCATGGTGCAGATAGATATAATTCGGTTCTTTCGGGTACACCATGTAATGATCTCTTCTTGGAAGAAGTGATGGTTCTGAGAAGAGCCGGTTGGTTTGTTCTCAACGTTTCGACTAGTCTAATCTAGCCAGTCTCCTGATGACGGCTACTCTCTTAATGTAAAAGAGTGAAAACCACTCTTTTAAAGAGCTATATGGCGGACAAGTCTTTTTTGGAGTGAAACCCACTCTGATTCAGTGAAAAATACAGTAAAGGCTACCAAGTCACTCTTTATACACTACTAATTGTACTCTTCAATCCACTCCAAAAAGACTTGTCCGCCATATGGCTCTTTGAAAGAGTGGTTTTCACTCGTTTACATTAAGAGAGTAGAGCAGACTAATCGACACGTTGAAAACAAACCAACCGGCTGTTCTCAGAACCACCACTTCTTCCAAGAAGAGATCAATTACAAGATTTTATGTAGTTGTTATAGCCTATTCGAAGGCATTTCGCCACAAGCTTCGGCTTTTTAAATGTGCCTTCATATCCCATACCGATCGTATCCCATACCGATCGTATCCCATACCGATCATATCCCATACCGATCATATCCCATACCGATCATATCCCATACCGATCATATCCCATACCGATCATCAGTTAACCTTAATTTTGATTGTGAACTGGCTTGTAATTTAACAGTATTATGCAGATTATATGGAAATATGAATTGAATTGTTTAAGTATTTGCTTATCAAATGTACAAGACCTACTTACTCACGTATGTCGTGCTGAATGGGAGCCAAAAGTCCACCCACGATATATGGTTGGTTGTGTTACTCGAGCCACAATGGTGACATTTATAGGTACATCATCGTATGTACCTTGAAAATGCCATCTACCAATCAAAATGGCTCTGGTAATCCGATCACCCGCCACCTACGTAATTAATCACCGAACATGCCATAGCTGGCCTTCATACAAGAAAATCATTAATTTCGAATAGTTTCAGTATACAAGAAGGTAATTACTTAACAATTAATTTCTGCAATATTAGCCGAAAGCTAAGTTGGTAAAGATATTAATCATGAAACGGTCATTGGTCTGAAGTGCCTTTATATTTCAAAGAAGACACACATGTACACATATAATTATTTCCGTCTAAAAAATAATGGGAGATGCCTTTTCACGCTTTGCGCATGACTAGCCGTCAGCAACATACACAGGTTAGTTGGTTGTTTAAGCACAATAAATAACTGACCAATCAGTGTTCTGAGTTAGCCTCATGCATTTTGCAACACAGGTGACTGGAGCGGATTATCCCATTGTGTAAAAAGGTGTCACAGAGAACTTTAGCAGTTAATAGCATAGGCCCCTAGGTCAATAATGATTGATTCTTGAAACAATACGACTCTGTTTACGGATGAAAGACGTCGGTTTGCGTGTGATGATTTTGGCACATATTACAATACATTTATATATAAATGAATATATTTAGTTCTTGCATTGACCTCTTATTGATTAGTTATTATTGATATATGGGTTAGTATAAACTGAATGAGTGCAGTTTGTGTCATTGTGTGGCCTACATAAAGTGTTGATAACTGCAAAGAGTTCAATAACTATACTTATACCCTTCACTACAAGGTATTAGCCATGATTTAAAAATTGGGTGTCAAATTTGCTGGAAATTTCAAAACAGGGTGTCCAAATTGTTCACTTAATACAATACTTGTACATGTAAATGACAGATGAAATAGGGTGTCCAAAATTGAAACAGGGTGTCTAAAAGACACCCAGACACCCCTCTGGTTCACTATTGATTAGTGGTCATAAAATGTCTACAGACTCCAACTGTATATAACTTGTTGGTGTACTATGATAACATGACAACAATATTTGCCAGTACGTATAGTACGAGTGCATTTTAGTTTGAACAACTTTCGGTTTTGAAAGTAAGGGTCACCGCTGGTAATGTCAGCAACACTGCTTCTACGAGAGTCCTTACTTTCCTTGAATCAATATTACATTAATGTATATGCCATATTGTACATGACGTCATTTTACGTGCATTGTATAGGGATTGGTCGCCTATATAAGAAGTTGTTAATAAAAGGGAAAGTTACTTAATTTCTTAATTTGAATGTTCAAAAACGATTCTTGAGGCAGACATTTACTTTGTTACTAATATTTTGAGTCTTTACAACACGTACGTTAAATGCTGGATTGGGCAGGGGCAACACAACACAAACATAAAATGGCTTTGCTGCCAAAAAGTAAAGTAGCGACATATGCCCCTGTCCGTGCAACGCGATTATAGCCATAATAAAATGTATATTATGTGCGAGCTTGATTTCTCTTTTGGCTCTTGTTTTGTCTGCATCGTCAACTTGACAGAGGGCACCTGGCAAGATGCACAGAAACCACAACAAGCTGAGTAAGAAATGAAAGATGATCATCCTTGAAAAGTTTCAATGGAACTTTTGTAAAAACACACACAAATAACAAAGTCCCAGACGGCCTTTGGGCAAAAAGTGTGGAAGGTTTCACACTTGTAGTGTTTGCCCTTGTGCAGCCTGAGAAGAATAAGATATCAGCCGGGAATAAAATCAACCTTGTTGTGGACATCAGGTGAGAAATTACCTTAAGTTGATTAATTTGTGAACAAATACTTAGTATTAAGGACAACTTTACAGTAAGGTTCCCTGCAGCAATGACGGCGTTAGCAAACATGCCACTTCTTCCACACGGGAAGTCTAAATCACCAAGTATCCTTTAAACGACATTATTGTGATCGCGTTGATAGCAGTGTGATTTGCATTATTTATAACCAGTTAAGTTATATCCAATAAACGATCTTGTATTTATAACATAAGTCGCCTCTACATCTTAGTTACGTTTATATGAGATGAGCTTCTTCACTAAGAAAATTGTTTACGAATAATGTGAAGATCATGCATCTTCACGAAAGGTTGCTGCATGCAGTTATAAGCTTTCATTTCATAATTTTAAAAATAATGATTATTATTATTTCGCGTTAACACAGCATAAAAAGAAAGATCCGGTTATTATTATTATTATTAGTTATTTATTTGGGGGGGGGGGTGTGGTGTTGTGGTGACATGCTCACGGTCAGCATTCATTTTGTTTCTAACATTATGTAGGTTTAGACGCGCCATAATTATAAGGTCAGCCGTCGAGCGGGGGTTCGGCACGAGACACAACATTTTTACAGTGTACATTTAACTCTATGTAAAGTTTCAGCGTTTCTCGTTTTGGAGTTGACTTGAATGTCTTATAACCTAAACAGTACTAATCGGCACGCGCATTGTGAGTTGCAATCTTGAGTATGTATAACGTTGTTAATAATCATCGATAGCAACTTACCTACTTATGATCGTATGGCGGCATAGACCGATTCAAAGTAGGTAAGTTGTAGGCCTATATGTGGCACCTTTACGGCTATTGCTGTTGAAAGCGCAGGGACGACGATACCACCGTGCATCATTTACTAAATTGATATAATTCATGTACGTGTATGGAATTGAGCTAAATATATAATGTGTTAGTTATATAATGTATTCATTAGTGCAAGCCTCTCATTCCGGCCGATGGTGGCACTCTCAGGTTAGCTCACGTACTGCAGCAGTCGTGAACTTAGAGGAGCCGTGAATTTTTCATCGTTTCTTCTGCGTTTAATTAACGTTGCCACTGGAATATTTCCGTGTATTGTCCATTTGCGTCTTGCAAATAATCGTCCTTGTAACTTGTGAACTTTGCTAACTACGAGGTACGGAACTGTGATTCCGTGAACTGGTTCGATCATTTCTCTTGCACCGGACCTGGCCTTGAATGACCCGCCGTGTGTTCAGCACGGAGACGTACCGGCCAACACACGGACGTCCTGATCGTCATCCACGACAGTGCTGGTGAATTGGGTGAGCTCACAAAGTGACCTAATTTTCCTACATTGTGACAAAAGAAAATACCATTATAGCTGTCCATTATGGGTAGAATGTTGAACCCAACCGCCACTTTTTCTCGTTCATTATTACAACCAAAGTTATCTTACCTGCTCAGTAAGGTAGAGAAAGAACATAATGGATGATGATGGATATTTATAAATTATTCCAGAATATTTTTAAAATGAAAAATCAGGCATTTTTGGTGTAATTATGATAACTACCTCAGTCAATCTGATCTTGTCGCCTTCCCCTTAGTGGCCAACTCGGTCATTGTACATGCGCAGTGGCAACTATAATATGATTCTTCTATTTTTCAAAAGGGAGAATTTTTTTAGAAGGGAAATCAAGTCCGAAAACCACCATAAAAGTGTATTTTAAAGATAGTATTGGCTTTCAAAAATCGATAGACCTCTTTCGTAACTGGTTGGCAGTTGAAAAAATAAATAAATAAAAAACCTTAAAAAGTGGCGGTTGGATTCGACAATTAATGTTCTTTAAGTAAGACGAATTGCGGTGACACCATGTGGAATCTCAATTGAGTAGTAATTAGTTCTGAAAAGAACTGGAGGTACAACTCGACGTTTCGATCAGTATGCTCTGATCGTCCTCAGGAGAATGTTCTTTAATTAGTGTTAAAACTTACCACAATTGAATTTCAACCACATAAGTTGAAAAGCAATTGTGGTTTGTCATAAAAGGAACTGTGTCGGCAAAATGACCTGACTTTGTTGACCCAGTTGATGATGTTGAAAAGAGAAATAAAGCTTAACAATTCTCAATACATTAATGCTGCATGGAACGGTAGGCCTATACCCAGAACCAGTCAAGGGAATACCTTGCTCTATGAACTTCTTCCTTCGTATACACTGCGTCAGAATTCTACCGATGAAACCTCATTTCTCCCCGTACATGCGATATGTTAAATAAAATTATGCATGTTTCCACCATTTCCCTTCCCGTTTTCGACCGTTAAAGTACATTTTCTGTTTCTATGTAATCTCATGATGGTCGCTGGGCCCTTGATTACGTAAAATTTTACCTGAAAATGGTGATATTTCCAACTTGTTTTTGCTTCGGTGGCTAACGTTCATGCACACATACAGGTAGCCGTCAGACAAGTTTGCGCGCATGCACATAATATCAGTATTCATATTCGCAAACTAGCTGCCGTGCCGCCATGTTTTCCTGAGATGAAACTTTGACCTTGGTTGGTAGCTTGCGCGTGAGCCTGGAAGCGTGACGTCAGATCTTCAGCACAACGTATCCAATGAAATCCTTTGAATGGTGCACCTGGAGCCTGTCTTTATCCTTGATCGGATAGGGCCAGGGGACCAGTCTAATTCGCACGTGTACAGATGGAAATACGCTTGCGCGCAAAGTTTGTACTTGTCTGACAGCTGCCAAAAGTTACCAAGTTTTAGGTTGTATTACAAATTACAAAGTTTAAGGTTGTAATAATTAGCGGAACAAAAGTTGAAAAAAGAAAAATCGCTCCTGTTCTGTACAATCTGTACATGTGGGGTTAAAGCCAAGGATACAGAGGGAGTCCAGGCCAGTGTATTGGCCATAGAACGGTTTGAAAATGTAGGCCTATATTTTTTGTACACCGCTTGTTAATGTCACGGACATGGGTAGGGTGGTGTGACCCTGTGTAATGATAGTAAGCCAACCTGTGAAAAGTTGGGAGATATTCCAATCTACAGGCCTAGAGCAGATCCAGTCTATAAATCTTAAGTCTATATATTATATGAAAAATTAAGTAAAGATATCGATGTCTGAAATATCAGATCTGGAACATAAAATCGGAAATAAGTATTGAATATCAATATGAAATCTGAAATATTGAATATTAAATCATATTAAATCATATAATTTCAAATCCCCGAGCGCTACCGTACCATGAGCCGACGACCAATCACTCTCCGGTTCTGTCAGTTAAAACAGAATATCCTACGTGAAAGCATTCAGTAAACAGCCGTCGCGTACGAGCGTCACATTGTACACGTCATGTAAAAGTTTTCTAACACGAAGCGTAGCCAAACCAAAAATGGCAATAAAATGACACTTTTAGTACCGCATGGCACTAAAATCACCAAAAACAATGTTCTATAAATTTTCCCCAGAAATTAAATCACCCCAGGAACAAAAACTAAAACCCTGCTTCGATTTGGCATGATTTTTGGGTGGTTTATTTGCTGAATGAGGCTCGATCTGATGGGGCCAATTTCATAAAGCTGCTTACCAGACAAATTTGCTTAGCGTATTTCTTTGGTTACCAGCCAAACGTTCATAAAAATAATGTATGCATTTTGGCTGTTTTATATTGCTTAGCACAATTCTCTGCTGAAAAGCAGCTGTATGAAATTGGGTCTTGGTGGTTAATTTGCCCACTGACTGGGAACAAATATTTGGGGTGTCATCCCCCCTCCCTCCCTGCTTTGGCTCAGGCCCCATACCGGTACATAAAACAGCATTCCAAATAGGGATTTATTTGACAGCCAATAATCTGTTATTATATAAAGAATGTACAGCATTATAAAATTGACGAACTATTGTCTAATGGCTTTACCTGATGTGAAGTTGGTATAATTATCAGCAGATTATTCCTTCTGGTGTTTATTTCATCTTAGAGAAAAAAGATGCATAGCTGCATAAATATAAACACAGTTTGTCGTCGTTGCTTGTTTGTTTGTTGTTGTTTTTTCTTCAAAAAAGTGATGATCTAATTGTAATGAAAGTTTCACGGAATAATTATTTCTAGAAAACTAGACAGTTTAATTAAACAAACCTATGTTTCCAAACTCCAGTGTTGAACCTTCCATTTGCTTGAAATGATTAAAAAACCATTAAAAAAAACCAAAAAAAAAAAAAAACCCGCCCCCAAAAACAAAAAATGTTGCAAAATAAGTTTCATGGCATTATTATTTTTTAGAAAACTAGATGGTTTAATTAAATAAACCTATGTTTCCAAACACCATTTACATCTCCAGGGGGAAAACAAACACTTGCAAAATAATGTGATTAATTTTACAAAAACGACAGCCACTCAAACGTTGATATTTCAAGGGATGGTTGATATTATCATCAACTTTTAACCAGACGCAAGTTTCATAGAAATAATGTGATTATTTATGGCTTGTTGTTCTCGAATACCAATGTTGTATAAGGGCTTTAACATTTAACGCCAGTGTTTAGCGCCTTTGAGCAAACGTTTGATTTAGGCGCTTTATAGATTTTATTTGATTGATTGATTGATTGTTTATCGTAATATTAATGGTTACCAGCAATTTCTATCTGTGTTCATATTGGGCAACTCATCCAATGTTGAACACCACTGATGTATAGTTTTTAATATTATATTTTTTTGCAGTGTAATTCCCTCGTTTATTTATGATGATACCCGCCATGCTGCTTTTGGCCCAATGACCAGGGACAATCATGTCAGGCGCTTAGACTTGAGTATCACATTGTGATTTTTTCGCGCTATATCAGACTGAAAATACACTTGCTTATTTTCTGACCGGTAACATTTTGAAAGAATTCGGTTCTGTTTATAGTGTACTTATAACTATTTGCAACAAATTAAATTTACAGTGCACATGAACTAGGCCACACACACGTTTTGGAATTGAATAATTCAACAAACAACACTCAGTGCGAGGTCGATTTAATAATTCAATATAGCCAATTACTTCATTGTACTTAATTTTAAAGTATCTGTTATTCTGTCCTCAAATAAAAGCAGTAATGTCGCGCTGAAAGAAAAACAAAACAAAAATGAAATTTTAATGAAAATATTCTAGGAATAAAATAAAGAACAAACAATAAATATGGTCAGGTAAATCCATTTTATTAACTTCAATTATGCAGGTTAGTAAATTCCAAACATACTTGCAGTAGCTAACATTGCATCATACAAATTCACACATAATTTTGCCTTTTAATACATGTAACGTTACGAAATACATAACCAAAAATTTAAACATGTTTACTCTTGAGGGAGCTCTATTTCCATTGCTCTCCAACCCACAACACAGTGAAGTCCGCCTGCCTTTGACATGGACTTGGAATGTGATAGAGCGCCCTCTATAGATGTCATGAATTAGCCAGTTTTTAGTACACGGTGGTTTGAAGCCAGAGTTTTGAAAATTTATTTTAACAGTAACACTCAAAAGATCTATCATTTAAAATAATGCAACTTTTAGATGTATCATATAAAATAATGGAAATTTTAGATGATATCTGACTATATTTTTATGAGCGAGTATTTTTATTTTGTATATTTTAGAACAGTTATACTATAAATTGAGCCCCTGGGAGGCAAAGTGGGCTATCCCACATGTAGGTCAAAAATGAGATACATACACTACAGCTTCAGGGTCTTTTTCATGATTTTGGGTAAAATATTTCATGTGAGACTTTTCCAAAATATAAGTCATGTACAGACAGTTCATTAAACAAGTATCCTTCCTCTGTAGGAACTATGCAGATTTTTCTATAATGTTCCAACTTTAAACCTCATTTACTCAAAATGTGGTTTTTGTGGGACAGCCCACTTTGCCTCCCAGGGACTCAATTACCCCAGACTCAATTTCTTTAATTAGTTGTATTAGCTTTGCAACCAGAAAAAAAACCACCGGGAGCTCTTATTGCTGTAAATCTATATATGAGTCTATATATGCCCCATATATAGACTCATTTTCACCGCCAGAGGGCACCGGTGAACACTGCAGTGAATAATACGATCTCTGTACTAAAAATCGAATGATTGATTAATCCTGTTTACCATGTAATGTATGAGACAAATGCCCCATGCAATTCAAACAAATGTGTGTTTGTTATAAGACCACTACACTCTTAAAACTGTTTATAAAGATGGATTTAACCAGTTCGCGTCGGGAATAAAAAAGTTTTTCTGGGCCCCTGTGGCGGGTTGATTTTTCCCACACACACGTTAATGGAAGCTTCCACAGCGGTTGGCCGGCACTTCCGAGCATGTCACCGTACACGCGTGGCTCAACCGAGCATGCATACAAATATTCCAGAGTTTCGTATGGCGTGTTTAGACGCTCTCCGAACCGTGGTGCAAAAAAAATTGCGTGTATACACGGCCTCCAACGCGAACTGGTTAACTTTTAAAAGTGTTGAATTAACATGAATAAAGTTAGACTTAACTTGACATTTATGTTAATTCAACACTTTCTTAATGAGCTTAATTTAACATTATAAAGTGCTGTCACTCACCGAACTCTTATATGGTTGATTCAACACTTTAGTTTTAAGAGTGTAGACTGAACGGTCAGTCGTTTGTGGACTTGAATTTCCTAATCGGTCTCTTTGACATAGATTGCATTATTCGAGTTGACACCCCACACGGCAAGGGAAAGAGACTCGATCTGACTCAATCCCCCGGGGATGTTCTGCCAACCGGTACCCGTCGGGTTTGCAGCGGTCACACCCAGACGATAATAAATATTACCACCACCGTTGACCCCGTATATATCTTCCCCAGAGCTGATGTAACTCAGACCACCCGCTACATGTGTCCAGCCGGAACCATCCGGGTCCGAGTCAGGATCACCGAAAGTACCCACTTGTAGTAGATGTTATCACCGCTGTTTACTCCCACACACCCACTTCCCACCGAAATTTGTTTCAGCGCACCGCCGATCTGGGTCCAGCTATTTCCACGTACATTGCAATTGCTAGCCCCAATGCGATGGTATACGTTATTACCTGAGTTGACCCCCCAAACATGCCCCTTTTGGCTAACGCTAACGTGCTTCAACCTTCCCTCTACATTGACCCACGAAGTACCATCTGGGTCACTTGCGGTTATACCTTGTCGATAATAGATTTGATCGTTGCTGTTGACACCCCAGACTACGTCATCACCAACATCGACTTGAGACAGTCCTCCGCTGGTCTGTATCCAAGTGGAGCCCGTGTTTGCTTCGTCACCGTACGTACCCTCCCTGTAGTAGATGTTGCTGTTTACGTTAACACCCCACACACCACCCTTCCCGATTGATACGTGGGTCAGACCTCCGCTGATTCGGTTCCAAGACCCACGTTTGCAAGGACAGAGCTGGACTACTTCCAGAGACTTTTCTCCCATGATCATACCAACGGGCTCGCTACCATCCGGGTTGAACCACACCTCAGGTTGGCACAGCACTCCCGTGGCTGCCAACAGGACCAACGCCATGCTGATAACAAAATAAATAAATATATTTAAAACTAGAAATTCAGAGTTTGTGCACAAACTCAAGGTGTTCGGAAGTGACGGTAATTGATGTCCTCATCAATTGGGATCATTGTTAAATGTGACTTAAGATTCGTCAAATGAGTACTTGCAGTATTAAGTTAATACGATCTTTGGTTTTAGAAATATTGTAGCGCATCCGTTATTGGCTTAAACGCCCAACCACACATCTATAAAATATATTTTATCCTGCAAGAGCTTTAGCCTGTGAAACCGCAAACTTCCCCGTGAAGACCGCCAGCTGTTTTCCAGTAGATAACGATCTCAGTCTCTGCGGTTTGTAAACAATGGGCCCAGAACCACGAGTGTCTGGTGTGTGTTAAGTCAATGGGTTTTGGCACAGAAAAGGAATTTTGAAGAAAAAAAATCAAAACTTTGACCTTCCGGTACGACCGGAAGCAAATGTCAGACGATTTTGACGTTAACTTTTCAAATGTTGCCTAAGCCTTGATCTATCAGATCCCAGATTATGAACATCATAGCTTTAGTATATTTTGATATACAGTTGATAGCAAATGGTCATTTTTAAATGGCTTGTAATTTGATACCTGATGACGTGATCATGACGTAACAACTTCTAGATTCATCTACATGATAAGGTCTTTATATGTGTGAAGTTTCAAGGTTGTGTGAAATTGTTAACTTGCACTTTCGATGTAGAGAAGAGTTAAGGAGAAGAAGGAGAAGTAAAAAAAAAACGGAACAATTACAATAGTTGTTCGGCTGAAAAGCCGAACACCTAAAAAGAGTTAATTGTCGGGTTATCAAAATGGTACTGTTGTAAATAAATCCCTCATCCATTGTGTAACAGTCCCATAGACCGGGGGTCGGGATTCGTTTAGAATGCACCCATACGAGTTCCACTTCTTTATGTGTAAAGTGTATTCTTCGCTGGTGTTCATATTAGTTGAGTTGCCCAATAGGAACACAATTGATATAACCCCAGTTTCTGTATAAGTACACTGTAATGTCAACACATGCCAAATGCTAAACGGCCATCCTCTGTACATGTCACAAAGCTAAACGTGCTTAGCTTCATGACACCTGTTCAAATGATATTTAGCATTCAAACACACATCACAGAAAAGCACAATCTATGTTTTAGGCTAAACGTGTGAAAAAGTGAGTACATGTTATGTTTAGGAAATGTGTTTAAATTCTCCGGTTTCTGGTCTCCACGCGCGTCGCCCCAGACCCGCACATCGGCATTTTTATTTATTTATTTATTTTATTTATTTATTTATTTATTTTGCTATGGAACGATGTCGAATTGCAGCCAAAATTGCTGGATCGATTGAAATATGGGAAATATGGTATAGGGCCTATGGGAAATTTGGTCCCCACGTATACATGTATCACATATTTCCCTGTTTGGGGGAGAAAAAACCCCCAAACAAACAAACAACAACAACCGCGTCACCGCACCGATTTTGAAGCCAACCGATGACGAGAAACCGGAGACTTTTTTTTGACCTTATCTATCTATAGATTTATAAGGAGAAACTGACCTGAATATTATATAAACGGGTAGCGAGCAAAGAAAAATTGGCTGATGCCGGTCTCGAACCCGCGAATACCGTACGAGCGCTCTACCAACTGAGCTAACCAGCCCATATGTTGATGAACGGTCCACTTGTGCCAATTATCTATTGCTCTATGTGGCCAGGTCAGAGGCCAAACCATATCTGCCGAATAGCCTGTGGACCGCCCACCAACATAGGGGCTGGTTAGCTCAATTGGTAGAGCGCTCGTACGGTATTCGAGAGGTCGCGGGTTCGAGTCCGGCATCAGCCAATTTTTCTTTGCTCGTTACCCGTATATTCAGGTAGTTTCTCCCTATAAATATATATATGAAGTAGAGTGCTCAATGCCACATAGACAGAGCGTAATATACTTGTAGTAAAACTAGTGGAACGCTGGTAGTTGTAACTCCGAGTTTCACGCGTTATGCGATCATCAGACAAGAGTTGTCTGATGATCGCATAACGCGTGAAACTCGGAGTATATATATATATATATATATATATATACATAACAGCAAAAGAAACGTCACCCCTAAAAATATTTATTATTTTCATTTTATAATTAATATAATTTGTTTAATGAAGAATATTATGAGTATGGAGTGTAACACGAACACAATGTGGCAAATTTGGTTGACCTCAAAATTCGTCATGCATGACGTCTGAGGACACATAAGCTAAACACGTTCTCAGACTTATCAAAATTTAGGGGGTGACGTTTCTTTTGCTGTTATGTGTATATATATATATATATATATATATATATATATATATATATATATATATATATAAACAGATACTGTCTATCAGTGTTAGCAGTTAGCAATGCTTTACTAAAATTTTTGTGTTCAATTTAAATACACAAAACTACCGTACGTAGATTGTTCCATTATAAACTGCACAGTATTATACGTAAGTAGAAATGTGAGCTAGACCGACATGCAATGCGCGTATATTTTCGAGGAAGTCTATGCGACAAAATCGGCAGGAAATTTGGATCGCGCATGTGAATGAGGGTTTATAATCTTAACGAGTTCTTCTGTAATTCTATAAATAAACAAGTATACACAATGTTGTTTAAACAACTCCATGTGAATCTTAATGTTGATAGGCTCAGCCTATGTTAAAAGACTAACATACCAGTTTCATCTCTTTTTTTTACACTTCAAATCAATTTGTTGAATTTATTTCTACATGTATATAATTTGTTTGTCTTCATTGTAAAACTTACCAATGAAATTTCATCCCCATAGCTGGAAAGCAATGATGATTCGTGCCAGTACACTTGAATCAGTAGATCTGTATGGACACAATAATAATAATAATAATAATAATAATAATAATAAAGATTTTTAGCGCGCACATATCCACCCTGCTGGGCGCTCAAGGCGCAGAAACAAAGAAAACATGAATACAAACAATATACAATGATAGCATAGGGAAAAAATTATGTACTGAGATACATGTACCTACAATGCAATTACAAATATACATCATCTTTGAAGAGTTGTGACATAAGATGAGTTTTAAGCATCGACTTAAATCTGGTTATACTATGACAAGATTTGAGTTTAGTTGGAAGATGATTCCAGATTCTCAGAGCTGCGACAGAAAACGACCTATCACCCCAGTTCCGTTTTGAAGTTGGTTCCTTTAGGAGTGACATGTTGCTGGAGCGCAAATTGCGTGATGGAGTGTAGACTTTAAGCAGTTCAGAAATATAAATTGAGCAATGTTTTATTAAATTATTATTGTAATATATATGTTATTATTGAAATTATAATTGTGCAGAGAACCATATTTCAAATATTGGATACTATAATATAAGAGTTTGAATATTATAAAGTTTTACGGAATAAGTTCACAGGATGATCCAAAAATTAAGTAAGCTTTTTTAAATAACAATTCACAACTTCTGTTTTGGGCCCATAACCGAATGTTTACACTGACATAAAAGAAATTAACCTAAAATGCAAATTAAATCCTTTAAGTAGTCTTCATCGAGACAAATGGAGAATTTTTTTTACAAATATTACAATTTCTCGTTGAAAACTCTTTATATTTCAATAAGTATAGGGCAGATTTGTTTTATACAAACCTTTAAAAGGAAGGTACAACAGGAAGGTACAACATTGGTAATGTTGGCCAAACTGCTTCTACGAGCTAACAAGCAGCCACTGTAACAGCTCTTCAGTTTTGTGTTAAATAAGTGTTTTGTAGCTACTAGTGTGTCTTCATTTTTATAATTAGTGGATTTCTTATTACACCCGGAATCTACTGGGACGTTTTATGTGAGTATTGGTACATTTGTCTTCTTATAATAAGTGAAAACTGCTGCTATTTTTTCTGTTTTTTACAAAAGATTTTACTATACAGTGTATATACATCTTGTATCTTCATTTTATTTGTGCAGTCAACTCTGACTTAGACCTGTTTATTTGTGCAGTCAACTCTGACTTAAACCTGTAGCTTGAGATTATAACCTGAAGCTTGACCACAGTTTGGATCAACAACTTTGTGATCAGACAATGGAGGTCTACATCCTGTTTATCTTACTCTTGCTATATGGACCATTGTGTCTCAATGACTCATCTTTAGAATGCATCCTACAGCATGCATCCTACATCTTGTATGCTAAAATAAAAATCCGCCATCTTAAAATTTAAGTTGCCCTATATCATATTATGATAATTCATCTGCCACCTTTCACCTGGAACTCTTAATTTCTGGTGACATAAACCCAAACCCTGGACCTGAAACACTGATCAACACACCCACCAACGCCACTCATCAGCTCCATAAAATTTCCTACAGCCGTAATGAACTACTCAATCTTCGCAATGCTCCATGTACTGATGCATCTCTATCTTATTCAGCATTGAGTCAATTGAACTGTCTTGAAATACTTGCCAATCAACCCCAAACATACCGCCGCACACACAGAGGTAAAAAAGCTGGTCGCCGTAGAATGGACAAACTTACACAACCAGCACTCCGGCCTCGACCAACCCCACAACAGTGAACTTAACCACATCAACAAGCGACATTGGCATAACTTCAACTCCAAATGTTCATGATGAGTCTAAAAATCAGTTCTGTGTCTTGAACACTCAATCCACATGTAACAAATCGGATGAATTCGTTGACTTTGTACTTCAAAAATTTGGATCTTGTTGCTATATCCAAGACATGGTTTAAACCTGATGATGAATTGCTACCCCACGAGTGCACTCCTGCTGGCTACTCTCTCCATCATATCCCCAGACCAAAAAAAACCGGTGGAGGGGTTGCACTTCTCTTTAGGTCCAGTTTATCTGTCAGTATGAAAAATGTTAACATTGACTACCTAACATTTGAATCTCTGCATGCTGAAGTAACGTGCAACTCTAGATCTGTTCGCCTTGTTAATATATATCGACCGGAAAGGGATGTTGATGGTAGACATGTAAATTTCTCCACTTTTCTGCAGGAATTTGATAAATTAATTGTGGATTATCTCTTGCACCCATCTGACATTATTTTAACCGGTGATTTTAACATTCATATGGACATCATTTCAAACAATTATGCAAATCAGTTCAAAGATCTGCTCTCTGCTCACGGACTTATTCAGCACATCACATCACCCACTCATCGATATGGTCACTGTCTTGACCTCATGATAACGCGTGAAAATACTTCACCTCTCATCTCAAATATAACTATCCATCCCGGCTTATCTGATCATTATGCAATCATGACAGTTATGAACCTTAAAAAAACCTCCCATACCTACCATTTCTGTAACTACTCGACACTGGAAAAATATAAATATCCAAGATTTATGTTATGATATTGAATCTCAACTGGAAAATGTAAACCTTGAAGATAGTGAGCTGGATTCTTGTGTCAATCTATTTGAATCTACTGTCAGTAACATCTTGAACGACCATGCTCCCCAAAAAACTCGAACTGTTAAACTACAATCTGAATCCCCCTGGTTCAATGATGATATTCGTGCTGCAAGGAAAATCCGCCGTCAACTTGAGCGAAAATGGCGTGACAATGGGAAACTTGGAGTACATCGGCAAGAATACTGTAACCAACGTGATATTGTGAAGAACATGATTAACCAGGCAAAAATAGCTCACTACTCATCTCTTGTGGAAGAGAGCTCTGGCGATCAGAAAAACTTTTAACATTGTTGAAAAGCTGCTCATAAAAACCCAAAACCCAGTGCTTCCATCTGCACACCCGATCAGGACCTCGCAAATGCATTTTCAAACTTTGTCAGAAAATTGAGAATATCCGTCCTTCTTTTCCCGCAGTACCTGCCATTCTATCACAAACACCGCCACGCAAGGATCCACATTGTAGACTGTCTATGTTTGAGCCTACTAATGTTACGGAGATCAAGAAACTCATCATGAAATCGCCATCAAAATCATGTCAACTTGATTCAGTACCAACTTCGCTAATAAAACAAAATATTTATGTGTTTGTTAAGTATATCACAATTATTGTAAACAGATCTCTTTCTTCCGGTTGTTTCCCTGATAGCCAGAAGGTTGCTCATGTTAAACCACTCCTGAAAAAACCCCAATTTGGACAAGGAAGTTTTCAAGAATTACCGACCAGTAGCGAATTTAAAGTACCTTGGAAAAACAATCGAGCGAGTTGTTTCATCACGGATCTCTGACCATGTTCGTGCTAATAACCTGTCGGACACATTTCAGTCAGCCTATAAACCATTTCATGAAACGGAAACTGCTCTTCTTCGCGTCAACAATGACATTTTATCTGCCATGGATGATGGAAAAATTACTGCATTAGTTTTGTTAGACTTAAGCGCCGCTTTTGACACAGTCGATCACAAAATCCTTCTCTCCCGCCTTCAATATCATCTTGGAATACATGACACAGCCCTGGATTGGTGTAAGTCCTACCTTCTAAATAGGCCTCAGCATGTTTGTATTGGTAACGCTATCTCCAAGCCTGTTATTCTGGACTATTCTGTACCCCAAGGCTCCGTGCTCGGCCCACAGTGGTTTACTGTTTATACCTTCCAGTTCGTGATATCATTTTGAATTATAATTTAAATTATCATGTCTCACGCTGATGACACACAGCTTTATATTACTTTTTAAATCTTCTCAAGAACCTGCCGAGTCGTGTATTACAACGCTGGAGAAATGTATTCAAGAGATTCGTAGTTGGATGAGACAAAACTTCTTGAAATTGAATGACGAAAGACAGAATTTGTTCTATTTGGATCACGTCAGCAACTATCTAAAGTTTCTCTTCCATTTATTACAATTGGTGACTCACACAGATAACACCCTCATCAAGCACGTAATTTGGGTGTTATATTTGACTCGACAATGACTTTAAAACCTCATATCTCCAACATTGTTCGTATATCATCATTCCATATCAGAAATATTAGCCGAATAAGGAAATACTTGAATAAAAGTGCTGCTGAACAAATTTTTCATGCGTTTGTCACATCACGGCTCGATAACGGGAATGCTCTCCTTTATGATCTCCCGCAGAATCAAATATCTCGTCTTCAGCACATACAAAACACAGCAGCTCGTGTTGTAACTTTGTCCAGAAAGTCATGCCATATCACGCCAATCTTGAAAGAACTGCGCTGGCTTCCTGTTTCACAGAGAATTGTTTTTAAACTTATGCTAATTGTTCACAAATCTTTTAAAATAGTATTGCTCCAATTTATATTTCTGAAGTGCTTAAAGTCTACACTCCATCACGCAACTTGCGCTCCAGCAACATGTCACTCCTAAAGGAACCAACTTCAAAACGGAACTGGGGTGATAGGTCTTTTTCTGTCGTGGCTCCGAGACTCTGGAATCATCTTCCAACTAAACTCAAATCTTGTCATAGTATAACTAGATTTAAGTCGATGCTTAAAACTTATCTTATGTCACAATGCTTCAAAGATGATGTATATTTGTAATTGCATTGTAGATACATGGTATCTCAGTACATAATTGTTTTTCCTATGCTATCATTGTATATTGTTTGTATTCATGTTTTGTTTTGTTTTTCTTTGTTTCCGCGCCTTGAGCGCCCAGCAGGGTGGATATGTGCGCGCTACAAATCTTTATTATTGTTGTTGTTGTTGTTGTTGTTGTTGTTGTTGTTGTTGTTGTTGTTGTTGTTGTTGTTGTTGTTGTTGTTGTTGTTGTTGTTGTTGTTGTTGTTGTTGTTGTTGTTGTTGTTGTTGTTGTTGTTGTTGTTGTTGTTGTTGTTGTTATTATTATTATTATTACTCTCTTTGAACCAAGATATACATTGAAGGGAAGGTACGACATTGGTAATGTTGGCCAAACTGCTTCTACGAGTATCTTTGAATCAAGATATACATTAAAGGGAAGGTACAACATTGGCAATGTTGGCAAAACTGCTTCTATGAGTGTGCTTACTCTCTTTGAATCAAGATATACATTAAAGGGAAGGTACAACATTGCTAATGTCTGCAAAACTGCTTCTGTGAGTATGCTTACTCTCTTTGAATCAAGATACACATCGAAGGGAAAGTACAACATTGCTAATGTTGGCAAACCTGCTTCTATGAGTATGCTTACTCTCTTTGAACCAAGATATACATTAAAGGGAAGGTACAACATTGCTAATGTTGGCAAACCTGCTTCTGTGAGTATGCTTACTCTCTTTGAACCAAGATATACATTAAAGGGAAGGTATACAACATTGCTAATGTTGGCAAACCTGCTTCTGTGAGTATGCTTACTCTCTTTGAACCAAGATATACATTAAAGGGAAGGTACAACATTGCTAATGTTGGCAAACCTGCTTCTGTGAGTGTGCTTACTCTCTTTGAACCAAGATATACATTAAAGGGAAGGTACAACATTGGTAATGTTGGCAAAACTGCTTCTGTGAGTGTGCTGCTCTCTTTGAACCAAGATATACATTAAAGGGAAGGTACAACATTGGTAATGTTGGCAAAACTGCTTCTAAGAGTGTGCTTACTCTCTTTGAACCAAGATATACATTAAAGGGAAGGTACAGCATTGGTAATGTTGGCAAAACTGCTTCCTATGAGAGTATGCTTACTGTCTTTGAATCAAGATATACATTAAAGGGAAGGTACAACATTGGTAATGTTGGCCAAACTGCTCCTATGAGTATGCTTACCTCTATGAATCAAAACATACATCGAAGGGAAGGTACAACACAGGTAATGTTGGCAAACTGCTTCTAAGAGTATACTTACTCTCTTTTGAATCAAGATATACATGTACATTGAAGGGAAGGTACAGCATTGGTAATGTTGGCAAAACTGCTTCTATGAGTGGTATGCTTACACTCTATTAATCAAGATATACATTGAAGGGAAGGTACAACATTGGTAATGTTGGCAAAACTGTTTTATGAGTACGGTATGCTTACTCTCTTGAATCAAGATATACATTAAAGGGAAGGTACAACATTGGCAATGTTGGCAAAACTGCTTCTATGAGTGTGCTTACTCTCTTTGAATCAAGATATACATTAAAGGGAAGGTACAACATTGCTAATGTCTGCAAAACTGCTTCTGTGAGTATGCTTACTCTCTTTGAATCAAGATACACATCGAAGGGAAAGTACAACATTGCTAATGTTGGCAAACCTGCTTCTATGAGTATGCTTACTCTTTGAACCAAGATATACATTAAAGGGAAGGTACAACATTGCTAATGTTGGCAAACCTGCTTCTGTGAGTATGCTTACTCTCTTTGAACCAAGATATACATTAAAGGGAAGGTACAACATTGCTAATGTTGGCAAACCTGCTTCTGTGAGTATGCTTACTCTCTTTGAACCAAGATATACATTAAAGGGAAGGTACAACATTGCTAATGTTGGCAAACCTGCTTCTGTGAGTGTGCTTACTCTCTTTGAACCAAGATATACATTAAAGGGAAGGTACAACATTACACGTTGGCAAACCTGCTTCTGTGAGTGTGTTTACTCTCTTTGAACCAAGATATACATTAAAGGGAAGGTACAACATTGGTAATGTTGGCAAAACTGCTTCTGTGAGTGTGCTTACTCTCTTTGAACCAAGATATACATTAAAGGGAAGGTACAACATTGGTAATGTTGGCAAAACTGCTTCTAAGAGTGTGCTTACTCTCTTTGAACCAAGATATACATTAAAGGGAAGGTACAGCATTGGTAATGTTGGCAAAACTGCTTCCTATGAGTATGCTTACTGTCTTTGAATCAAGATATACATTAAAGGGAAGGTACAACATTGGTAATGTTGGCCAAACTGCTCCTATGAGTATGCTTACTCTCTATGAATCAAAACATACATCGAAGGGAAGGTACAACACAGGTAATGTTGGCAAAACTGCTTCTAAGAGTATACTTACTCTCTTTGAATCAAGATATACATGTACATTGAAGGGAAGGTACAGCATTGGTAATGTTGGCAAAACTGCTTCTATGAGTGGTATGCTTACTCTCTTTGAATCAAGATATACATTGAAGGGAAGGTACAACATTGGTAATGTTGGCAAAACTGCTTCTATGAGTACGGTATGCTTACTCTCTTTGAATCAAGATATACATTAAAGGGAAGGTACAACATTGCTAATGTCTGCAAAACTGCTTCTGTGAGTATGCTTACTCTCTTTGAATCAAGATACACATCGAAGGGAAAGTACAACATTGCTAATGTTGGCAAACCTGCTTCTATGAGTATGCTTACTCTCTTTGAACCAAGATATACATTAAAGGGAAGGTACAACATTGCTAATGTTGGCAAACCTGCTTCTGTGAGTATGCTTACTCTCTTTGAACCAAGATATACATTAAAGGGAAGGTACAACATTGCTAATGTTGGCAAACCTGCTTCTGTGAGTATGCTTACTCTCTTTGAACCAAGATATACATTAAAGGGAAGGTACAACATTGCTAATGTTGGCAAACCTGCTTCTGTGAGTATGCTTACTCTCTTTGAACCAAGATATACATTAAAGGGAAGGTACAACATTGCTAATGTTGGCAAACCTGCTTCTGTGAGTGTGCTTACTCTCTTTGAACCAAGATATACATTAAAGGGAAGGTACAACATTGGTAATGTTGGCAAAACTGCTTCTGTGAGTGTGCTTACTCTCTTTGAACCAAGATATACATTAAAGGGAAGGTACAACATTGGTAATGTTGGCAAAACTGCTTCTAAGAGTGTGCTTACTCTCTTTGAACCAAGATATACATTAAAGGGAAGGTACAGCATTGGTAATGTTGGCAAAACTGCTTCCTATGAGTATGCTTACTGTCTTTGAATCAAGATATACATTAAAGGGAAGGTACAACATTGGTAATGTTGGCCAAACTGCTCCTATGAGTATGCTTACTCTCTATGAATCAAAACATACATCGAAGGGAAGGTACAACACAGGTAATGTTGGCAAAACTGCTTCTAAGAGTACTTATTTCTTTGAATCCAAGATATACATGTACATTGAAGGAAGGTACAGCATTGTAATGTTGGCAAAACTGCTTCTATGAGTGGTATGCTTTACTCTTTGAATCAAGATATACATTGAAGGGAAGGTACATTGGTAATGTTGGCAAAACTGCTTCTATGAGTACGGTAGCTTACTCTCTTTGAATCAAGATATACATTAAAGGGAAGGTACAACATTGGCAATGTTGGCAAAACTGCTTCTATGAGTGTGCTTACTCTCTTTGAATCAAGATATACATTAAAGGGAAGATACAACATTGCTAATGTCTGCAAAACTGCTTCTGTGAGTATGCTTACTCTCTTTGAACCAAGATATACATTAAAGGGAAGGTACAACATTGCTAATGTTGGCAAACCTGCTTCTGTGAGTGGTATGCTTACTCTCTTTGAATCAAGATATACATTGAAGGGAAGGTACAACATTGGTAATGTTGGCAAAACTGCTTCTATGAGTACGGTATGCTTACTCTCTTTGAATCAAGATATACATTAAAGGGAAGGTACAACATTGCTAATGTCTGCAAAACTGCTTCTGTGAGTATGCTTACTCTCTTTGAATCAAAACATACATCGAAGGGAAGGTACAACACAGGTAATGTTGGCAAAACTGCTTCTAAGAGTATACTTACTCTCTTTGAATCAAGATATACATGTACATTGAAGGGAAGGTACAGCATTGGTAATGTTGGCAAAACTGCTTCTATGAGTGGTATGCTTACTCTCTTTGAATCAAGATATACATTGAAGGGAAGGTACAACATTGGTAATGTTGGCAAAACTGCTTCTATGAGTACGGTATGCTTACTCTCTTTGAATCAAGATATACATTAAAGGGAAGGTACAACATTGCTAATGTCTGCAAAACTGCTTCTGTGAGTATGCTTACTCTCTTTGAATCAAGATACACATCGAAGGGAAAGTACAACATTGCTAATGTTGGCAAACCTGCTTCTATGAGTATGCTTACCTCTTTTGAACCAAGATATACATTAAAGGAAGGTACAACATTGCTAATGTTGGCAAACCCTGTTCTGTGAGTATGCTTACTCTCTTTGAACCAAGATATACATTCAAGGGAAGGTACAACATTGCTAATGTTGGCAAACCTTCTGTAGTAGTATGCTTACTCTCTTTGAACCAAGATATACATTTAAAGGGAAGGTACAACATTGCTAATGTTGGCAAACCTGCTTCTGTGAGTATGCTTTACCTCTCTTTGAACCAAGATATACATTAAAGGGAAGGTACAACATTGCTAATGTTGGCAAACCTGTTCTGTGAGTGTGCTTACTCTTTGAACCAAGATATACATTAAAGGGAAGGTACAACATTGGTAATGTTGGCAAAACTGCTTCTGTGAGTGTGCTTACTCTCTTTGAACCAAGATATACATTAAAGGGAAGGTACAACATTGCTAATGTTGGCAAAACTGCTTCTAAGAGGTGCTTACCTCTCTTTGAAACCAAGATATACATTAAAGGGAAAGGTACAGCATTGGTAATGTTGGCAAAACTGCTTCCTATGAGTATGCTTACTGTCTTTGAATCAAGATATACATTAAAGGGAAGGTACAACATTGGTAATGTTGGCCAAACTGCTCCTATGAGTATGCTTACTCTCTATGAATCAAAACATACATCGAAGGGAAGGTACAACACAGGTAATGTTGGCAAAACTGCTTCTAAGAGTATACTTACTCTCTTTGAATCAAGATATACATGTACATTGAAGGGAAGGTACAGCATTGGTAATGTTGGCAAAACTGCTTCTATGAGTGGTATGCTTACTCTCTTTGAATCAAGATATACATTGAAGGGAAGGTACATTGGTAATGTTGGCAAAACTGCTTCTATGAGTACGGTAGCTTACTCTCTTTGAATCAAGATATACATTAAAGGGAAGGTACAACATTGGCAATGTTGGCAAAACTGCTTCTATGAGTGTGCTTACTCTCTTTGAATCAAGATATACATTAAAGGGAAGATACAACATTGCTAATGTCTGCAAAACTGCTTCTGTGAGTATGCTTACTCTCTTTGAACCAAGATATACATTAAAGGGAAGGTACAACATTGCTAATGTTGGCAAACCTGCTTCTGTGAGTATGCTTACTCTCTTTGAACCAAGATATACATTAAAGGGAAGGTACAACATTGCTAATGTTGGCAAACCTGCTTCTGTGAGTATGCTTACTCTCTTTGAACCAAGATATACATTAAAGGGAAGGTACAACATTGCTAATGTTGGCAAACCTGCTTCTGTGAGTATGCTTACTCTCTTTGAACCAAGATATACATTAAAGGGAAGGTACAACATTGCTAATGTTGGCAAACCTGCTTCTGTGAGTGTGCTTACTCTCTTTGAACCAAGATATACATTAAAGAGAAGGTACAACATTGGTAATGTTGGCAAAACTGCTTCTATGAGGATGTTTGGAACCTTCACCAACCTTTTTTCATTTCAGAGAGAGAGAGAGAGAGAGAGAGAGAGAGAGAGAGAGAGAGAGAGAGAGAGAGAGAGAGAGAGAGAGACAGACAGAGAGAGAGAGACAGAGAGAGAGAGAGACAGAGAGAGTGAACATAACCCAATACATCATTTTCTTTTTGAAAGGAAAACAAATCAGCTATTGACAAGCTTGGTTTCACAGTACCAAAAAGTACCACCACTTATATTTTATGACTATCAATTTATTTCGGTACAAAATTATTTACAGTAAACCCATGCTTCTCACGATAGTTTTGAGAAATGTGTCATTTTAAAGCATTTTATATATCTTCATGAAATAAACTGTTCCAATATTCCGATGAAAACGACCATTTCCGGAAAGTA
Organism: Zoroaster sp. YZ-2022; assembly: GCA_029582265.1. Classification (NCBI taxonomy): domain Eukaryota; kingdom Metazoa; phylum Echinodermata; class Asteroidea; order Forcipulatida; family Zoroasteridae; genus Zoroaster; species Zoroaster sp. YZ-2022. The sequence goes on from CM055826.1 coordinate 20,749,266, forward strand.
CTGTTAAAATAGCTAAAAAACACGGGCAATAACATCTTTATGACGTCATGTATTGCCTTAGACGAACATTATTTGTTTGAAACCATCATCACCTTTAACACTAAGTAGGCCTATACGTTACATGGGAACCTGTAATCATTTGTTTTTCTTGTTTACCAATAGTGTACATGGGTTTTAAAGGGGCAGTATTGTCATGATCAGAGCAGACTTTCGAAAACAACGAATAACTGATCCACGTTTTTTTTTTTTTTTTAATTAAAAAAATAAATGTTTTACAAGAAGTAGCCGTCTGCCCACTTCTGGTGAATTCGATTTAACAATTTTCTCTGATGAATTTTCTATTTTCTCTGATGAATGCACAGGGCATGGAATCGATGTCCTAGTTTAAGATTAACACAGCGATTGAAAATTACTGGCTCATTTATGCAGCAGCAACGGTTATATGACCTTATCATGTGGAGTATTATGGCAGTCACCGAGTTAATCTAAAACTAGCATTCGAATTCTATGCCCTGTTGATTGTTGACGATACTTTCCCTTTAAGAGATTCAGATTTGATTTCTCAGTTGCGTCAAGATCAAGACCATGGGATACTGAGTCCTTAGACTGCCCAATGTATTCGAGAACAATACTATTCATAAAGTGTGGACATTATAGTCCAAACCCACTCCTCACAATGCTCACTCGAGCCTAAACCTAAACAAGAGAAGGTTGAATCCAACACTCTTAAAGTGTTGACTGAACATTTTAAAGAGTTCGGTGAGTGACAACCCTTTATAAAGTTGGATTTAACATTTGTGACTGGCTCTGGCAAAACCCTGAACTTGAACCCAACTTTTCGGAGTGACCTCCCAAATTTATCGTGAAAATTAACAATGTTCCCAACAACGTTTCAGGATTTTTCTTTTTCCATCAAAATCTAGAGAAAATGCTCTAACTCTGTTTTTGACCTTTTCATGGCTGTTACGCATTATGATAAATGCTGAGAAGTTTCGGGTTGTGCCAGAGCGGGTCACATTTAAAAGTGTTGAAATAGCATTAATAAAGTTAGACTTAACTTGACTCCGTGTTAATTAAACACTTTCTTCGAGTTGAATTTAACTTTATAAAGTGTTGTCACTCACCGAACTTCTATATGGTTGATTCAACAATTTAGTTTTAAGAGTGAAGACTGAGTTCTTCATCTTTCCCGGTCAATTCAAGACTAACACTAACACCTTTGGGAGTGGGGTGGGCAATCCGAATCAAGACCTTGGGGAGGGGGTGGGCAATCCCAGTCAAGACCTTGGGGAGTGGGTGGGCAATCCGAGTCAAGACCAAGTCCGTACACTTCCCACTCGACACAAAAGACTTGAGCCTAAACACACTACTCGATTCTATATCTAGACCAATACCGAACGGGCCGATTCCGAGGCAAGGCCGAGTCCTTAATATAGACTTCCCACTCGACACTGAACAGTCTGAGTCACAAATGGTTAACTGAATATAATACATTGATTTCTTATCCTGTATACATATATGTAAAAACATAAAGTTACTACTTACAAAATGCAGTCACACAGGCGAGCCAGCAGTGGACTGAATCGTCGATCGCACACAGTCAAAGCCGACGTCTTCTAGTGTGGCTCAGACTAAAATTCTGAGATTTTTATACAATCTTGAGCGTCCCCGAGTTAGTTTGTTATCTACAAATAAAATATCCTTAGCTGTATGTATTTGTTCTTTCAGATTGGCCTAATCATCGTCTGGGTCTCATGGTGTTTGTCGATATAATCCGATGATGAGCGAAGGCCGGAGGAGTCGCGCCACATTTATTTGTCATTCACGAACTGGATGTCCATCGGAAAATAAACCACTGAATCTCTGTACTAACTGGTATGGAAGTGAGCGCTGACTGACTGAAGCTATCCCGTTGATAAGTGTGACGATATAAGCCACGCCCCCGTCACCACCACCACCACCACCACCACCACCACCACAACAACAACAACAACAATATCCAAACAATTACAAGTGTCGTTTACGTTTATAAGCTGGGCAACCCCCGTGATTCTGACTGCGTACAGCTTAGTTTGCGTTTAAACTGCGCGCCGGTTAATTCCGTAAACCTCCTTAACTTGAGGGGGGCATGTTTTCGGCAAAGGTGGGCATTTGTGGTATTTAAGAGGGGTGCATTGGCAACCCCTGGGTAAGGGAATGTATAGGGGTTATGGTTAGAATTTACCCGACCAATAGTGGATTATCGAAACTGTAAGGGCCAAATTTCACAGAGCTTCTACACTCTCAAATCAACATTTTAAGCAGTGTTTATCGTAGACAACTCTTTTT
>CM055826.1:21992326-22009265 GCA_029582265.1 Zoroaster sp. YZ-2022
ACTGTTAAAATATGAAGTAAAGTAAAAATAAAGTGAATAGAATTTGGCACATATTTAAAAAAAAACATATGAAAAAGCTACCAAGAAATCGACAGAAGTAGACAGTTTATCAAATGATACTTACCCGTGACGGTGCAGCTAGACTTAGTAGATATATTCTGTATTGACGGTGCAGCTACTGCTTCCTGTGTTTCTACCATAAACCGCTGATGGCGTTCATCGGAACATCGGCTGTTTTCGGCTCAACTCGGGCATTGGCTCTCTTGCAGAAGTGTTTGGTGAACGCAGCTTTGAACTGTAAAGATGTCATTCATTAGAACATTTCATTAAAAATTAATTGTAAAGCTTCGTTGATTCCCAAGTTCTGCCGCTTGACAGGTTTGGTAGCAATATGGGTGTTATCACTGACTACATAAAATACATTGGGTTATATGGTTTCTGAATGTTACATTTTGGGAGCTAAATAACCATAGGGCTGGGTAGCTCAGTTGGAGCACCGGTATGCTAATCCAAAGGTTGGAGTTTAAAATCCCGTGTCAGTAAATTTGTCTTTTGTTCGCTTCCATAATAGTCATAATAAGGAGTACGTTAAATAGGATTCGACTAATCGCAGAATTTCGAGAAGTCGTAAATTGAAATGTATTAAATCCGAGAGATGTATTGAATTGAGCAGATTTGTTTCATCTCGAAAAGAAGTATACCCTCACGAAAACATTTACGGGAGTATTGAGACTGTACATGAGACCGCGGTGTCACTAGGGTCATCGTTGATGGTCACAATGATTGTTTTCTGTTAGAAGCTTACCTCTTCCGTGAGCACACAGTAAATAACGAAATGAAAACTCCTGAAAGAATGAAAGACAAAACAATTAAAAATATAGGCTATGAACCATGGTCTTATATTGTAGAAAAGTCACTAAGGGAACAGGGGATATGTGAAATGTGGCCTCAAACATATAAGTAACTGTAAACATTAATATTATACAGTTTTCATTCATAACAAACAATCGCCACATTATGACGATCAATTGAAATGGTCTAATCGGGTGAAGTCCAAAAGTAAAAATGCCATTAAAGAGTTTGTGCGCTATTGAAAAATGTATGTAAATTCCCTTTATATATTTGTTCTAATCTAACACACGAAAACAAATTAAAAATAGAAATTGATTTAGTTGATACCTGTAGAGAGTTCAAGATGACAAAGAGATAATATGAGAATGTCGTCTCGTTCGAGGCGTTCACACCAAGTCCCAGGATCCAGGTGATGCCGATCAGTGGCTGGACTACCAACAGCGCCCTCATGATGGACCTGATATGAAACAAACCACACCACATGCATTTATTGTTCCATAGGATGGCAGTGGAATATCGTGAATTATTCATTATTTGAGAATTATTTTTCAAACAGAAAGGCATAATGTTTAGGTCGGGATCTGAAATTATTAGTTCCAGGAATGTTCCGCATTGTGAACCAAAATTTCAACAGCACTTTTCTTGTTATCCATAAACTGCTCTTTTTCTTGAACAAAGAAATTGATTTAATTTATATTTTTCATAAAACAGCAACAATTTACTTACTTAATCTTGTCGAATTCCGTCTTGCTTTTGGTCGCTTTCAGTCGAAGGAACACCCGAAGAACGAACATAACCATACCCAGGTTCACCTGTAAAAAGAAATCCCTAAAGTGTATCACCAAAAACATTTTGAAAATTAGGGCTACCTTCGAAAAAATGGTTATATAAATATCAGACTTTAAAACATGCAAGCTCATTTTGTAACAACTCATCTAAAGCTATTTTACCGCAGCAACAAAGATGACAGGCCCAATGAATGCCCAGGTGGTGCCAATTCCAAGCCAGCACCTAATGAAAGAAACAAGATAACAATGAATGCGATAAACAATAACTACTTAGGACATCATTAACATAAAAGATTTTAATGAGAAATTAAATTACGTCAAGCATTACATCAAATTGTATGTGTTATATGATTTTGACACTGATATTATCAGCTGTTTGGAGGAAGGATCCGATACTCATGACAAATCACATGGTGTTTGGAGGGTGTAAACAAGTCGAATTAAACACAAACTGTGCTGTTAAAAGCACTAGATGGGTCACCTTCATTCTTCCATGGTTTTTGTCCAAAAATAAACACCACTAGTGAGTTTTAACTATCCAGTTTTTGCAATGTAGCGCATGGCTGTAGTTCCCTGCTAATTGGCCTCGCATTTATTATCATGACAGCTACCTCCAGGGATATGTTCAGATAAAAAGCAAACATTGGACCGCAAACTAATGAGTTTAGTCAGATCTCCTTTTACCCAGTAGGGCCTTGGTGAAACTTACACTTTACTAGTTCCATATCCATCAAGTGCTGCTACAAGCGTCACGGCAACTATCAGGAGCGGCATACCTGATAAACGGGTAAGATAGTAATGATATCTCCAGCATTTATCAAAAGACCACTTTTATTTGCCCAGAGCTAATGGCCGAACACTGAAATGTAAGTATATAGCTATTTCAGGAAACGGAAATGCCATATAAATAATGTTCAGTGAAATACATGTTGATTAAACAAAGTATTATCTGCACAACTTCTGATTGAATGGAACAGCTCCAATAGGATAAAAATATGCGAATCCAACTTACTCCAGCCTATCAGCATGAGCTTCAGTGGGTGAATCTCTCGATGAAACACAAACGATGCCTTGATGAAAAGCAGGACGCCCTCTATCAACATCCAGGCGAAGGAGGCGAGCAGAAAGTAGTGGAGAAAAACGGCTATGGCGGTACATGCGGTCTTCTGCGAAAAGTAGTGGCAGGAGTAGGATCTGTTCAGTACAGTGTGTCCGCACAATATCAAATTGGCTGTCAATGTTCCATAAGACTCCATTTGACCAAACTGACTGCATGACTTTAAATCCCGCATGTGTGAATAGGTCAAATAGGATAAATTATTGATCATTGACCCGTGTGGGCCAGTTAAAATAGCTTTTTCAGACACAAACGGAGTAGTTTAAATACTGATTTTAAAGAAGAAATCACACACACGGATCCAAGATCGAGCTATAACTAGGATTAAGTGAAGTCATTGGCCGTCTCCTACTTCTCAAAAAAGAATCCATATAGGTGGTGGCGGGAGCAAAATTGAAGGGATATGCCTTTATAACATCGAGAGTAGATCATATACTCCAATCGTTTTTTTATTTGCTAGTATGAGAATTAAAACTTGTGTGAAGATATTTCTAGTTTGTCACATAAACGTGTGCTACAGCCAGTCGCTGATTTGCAACAAGAGTCGTAAGCAAATAGCCCCAATTGTTATTGTTGGATTATATTTTGGGTATGTCATATTGCTCTTTTCAGATCCTCTTAGGCACGTTGTCACCCTTTCCAGGTTGGACTCCCTCTTCAAAAACTGCGACAATCACGAAGGTTTCCGCTTAATGATACGGGGTATGCATACACCACATCACATCACTTGTACAAACTTACGTTCTCAACCGCCTCAATTCCTGTTAGGAAGATGAGCTGAGACACAAGTAACGCCAGAGACAGGTTTCCATGGACAAGGACACGCTCAGTCTTGAACATCCTACCAAAAAATTAATTGAAAGAACTACCAATCATATAGATCAACATGTCTGAACATAATGTGAAATTCAGTATCTATGAAATGATTTTATCTTCTTGATGAATTAAAAACGGAGATGAAAATTTAAAAAATGTTCATGTGAACTTGATTCTTTTTATTAAATTACTATATGAATCTATTATTGTTTTCTAAACAAACCTCAGCAACGCGAAGATAAAAAGAGTGAGAGTGAGGCAGACGATCGAGAGCGATCCGCCGATGACCGAAAGAATATCCAAGGCGACAGTATCCGCAACTGATAGCGAATGCTGCAGAAAAGGGATAAATATAACACTCGGCCACATTAAAAAAAAAATTCATGTTGAGTTGAGAATGTCTGAAACTGTTTTGTTCGGTCTGAAACATCATAAAATGTTTACGGTGAAGATTTAAAATATTTAGCTTGTCACGAACAAGATATTCAGATATTAAAGATCTTGGGAGATTAAAACAATGTGGACTTTTCTCTATAAGCTAACCCATGGACCCTTAACTAAAATTCACGATGAAACGAAAATCGATATTGCAAAATATAGTTATTGCGATACGGTACACTTAGCCCAAGTTCAGTGATGAGAACTGATAACTACCTCACTGTTTATTTTTAAGCAACTAAAAACATCATAAATCGATATTATTCAGGTGAAAGTTACTTATTTATACAATTTAATTAATTCATATGTAGCGCTATCACGTGAGTCATCGCATCTTAGGCACCAGTCTATTTCGAAGGGACATTACACTGCAAATATCTGACAATGTAGTTATATGCAATTATAAAGACAGTGTTCTCGTAAATGCGTAATAAATTGTACACGTAAATCACAACCTCGTCAGGATTCAACTTCATCAATACGGCAAAGTTGGTCAGATGGTTACAGCTGCACGTGGTGGAATTAGCGCCCTCAGCGATCACTTTACATCCTTCATTAGACCACACTCCGTCAAAAGTATTACTAACAGAAACCGAGAAGCAATGGATAATAAACAAAATAATCAGAACAGTGTTTATAGATTGATCCGGCCTGTCAGTCAAACAGGGTTAAACCCCTTTCCATGGCAACTGCTGCTATCGCGGTCATGCGCTTTGTAGGTGCGGAGATTTGAAACATGAAGGAGATTTGAAACATAAGTATCAAACATTATTTATTGCCAACGGTCATTTGGTTTTGTTTGTATGGGTCATGATACAAAGTCTACTTATACTTACTTGTCCAAAACTTTCCAAAAGGAGCAATTTCTTGTGGTTTCCCCTGTCTGATTCTACAAAGAAACGTCATTTACGAATGGTGTATTATAGTACTTTTCTATTTAATTACAGTATCTGAGCATTGGCGGAAGATTTTAGAGTTAGGATGGTTGAATCGTTGGTGATTTCTGTATTTCCCCTTCCCTTTCCAATTAGTTTTAATCAAGAGAATAATTTCTATAATAATGATATACTTGATTGTAGGAAACTTCCCCCCTACAGTATTACGAAGACACTTTCCTTCGGACAAACTGTATGGAACATTTGTCAATAGAGGGCGCTACACTTGTAAATAAGTACACGTCATCACAGCACTAATATCAAACTGATCTGAAAACAGAGGCAGAAAAATTTACTCAGATACTTGGTTAGTCTGGCCCCAAAACGTTTTGACACATGTGGGCCCTTTGCCAAGTCACATTTAAAGAGTGTAAAGAGCCTATACCTGTAAGTGATACAGCTCCAGCTCGATCGGATTGTCTAGGAAGTTGAACTTCCCACCTTCGTCCCAAGGAACCACGGAGACAGACACTGTGGCTGATACAACGAATGGATCATAGATTCGGTTCTTGTCTGACTGCGAACGAATGTCTACCTTGTTTGATGATACCACAGCTATGGAGGCTTTAAAATCAAGAGAAAATACATGAATTATATGCTGATTTCCTATGGAAACATTTACTATGTGAGACATCTCAATGCTGTATATCAAACAAAAGCTGTATATATCAAAGACCATTTTAGGAACGACTAATACTACTGCTGTATGGTGTGGGGTGCCAAAGCCTCACTTGTGTCCAAAGTTTAAAAAAAAACTCCCACTACTATTCTCAAACTTAAATGTGAACTTTTTATTCGATGTTATTCAATGTTTAATTTGTGCAATACTTATAGTGTTTTAAAGGGTCTATGAAGTGTGTTTTCGTCTTAATTTATTTGTTATTGTTATTTTATCAGTTGATAATAACAATTTTAAGTTTGTTTTGTGTCTTGAGTGGATTTTTTTATTTTAATTAAATTAAAAACAAAAACAAAATCACAACAGTATGTTGTTGTAAAAATTTCGTATGTTGAGTTGAACAAGATGTATTGGATGAGGGCATAAAAACTTCCATAGGTCACAGTTAGGCATTTAAAATTTTGTTGCAATATTTGGTAAAAAACAGTATTTTCCCCATATTTCCCCAAAATGTTCATCTGTTGGGCATTAAACTTGGCACAGAATGATGTCATAAGCACAATCAAGTGTGACGTCACTTAGATGACCGATAGAGGGCACTATAACCATAATTTTGTTCATTTTGTACCAAACATGATTTTTGAAAATATCCCCAAAATTGGTAAAAACTGTTTACCAAAAGTACAATAAAGGCAGAAAAGGTCCAATGAAATTTCTACTTTTGAAAGTTGACAACAAACCCCAAAACACATTAAATGTCTTACAGAAATCTAGTAGGCCCCTATTTACCACTACCAATTGGAAATTCAATTAGACCTGATGTTTAATTTGAACAGTTCTTATATACTCACCATTTATGCCACCCAATGCTTCCAATTGTATTTCTACATTAACAGACTTCAGTGCTAAATTGGTTTTAGCTTTCAGGTTGTAGAGAGGACGCAATAAGGTTTCTGTAACGGACAACAAGCAATCGGTTTATTTATTTTTTTGCACGAAAGTAATTGAAAATCACTGGCAAATGTTGAGTTTTGTTTTAATTAGCCGATACTATTTGGCAATCCTTTTTCGATCAGCGACCAATGACACGCTTATCAGAGATTGTAATAAGTCACAGGGTTAATGTACTCTAATCACCGTTCAGCCATCTTTTTCTGCGATAGAAATTCACGTGATCATTTTGATATATTGAGAATCAGTGCTACGATTGCACTTGCGTAAAACAAACCTGACAAAGATGGATGCAGCATGATAAAGAGACTAATAAATAACAGTAATAACACTGACAAATAACCAATTTACTAATACTAATGTCAGACTGAAAAGTACAGAATTGGTCATTCAAAAATAACCAAATGGTCAAATTGTATTTATATATGAAACGTATATAAATGTAAAGCTGATAATGGTTATGTGAATATATAAATCAATCAATTTGATAAATCAATCTTCCCTAGAAATAATCATGTAGGCCTATGTGATTTCTTTTTTAGAAAAGTTCTCTTTCCTAAATTCCATCTTTATACACTCTTAAAACTAAAGTGTTGAATTAACCATAAAAGTTCGATGAGTGACAACACATTAAGTTAAATTCAACTCAAAGAAAGTGTAGTCAAGTTAAGTCTAACTTTATCACTGTCAATTCAACACTTTTAAAAGTTGAATCCAACTTTATATAGAGTTGTCACTGACCAAACTCTTTAAAATGTTGATTCAACACTTTAGTTTTAAGAGTGAGTGTAAAATGAATACGAACAATCTGAATGCATTTCTCGTTATCGACTCGACGTTACAGCTGAAACTTTCACAGGTTTGTTGTTTTTATGTATATCAGAAAAAGCAACCATACTCGTTAAAGAAGCAGTTTGCAAATATTAGCAAAAATTATTTACGTTTCTGTTGATACATTGTTATGTCCGAAACATAGAAATTAAAACAAAACTTACCCAAATCGTCCTCAAATAAGTAAAGGTTGTTGATGTCTTTGGAAGAAGCGCTCCACATTGCCAGATCAATGGATATGGTATGTATTTCCTTGTTGATCTGTTTTTCTAGGTCTTCACTATCTGTAGTCTAAAGACAATACGAGAAATACCATGCAGCTAGTAAAGCAGTGAAGGCCTATTCATTAAGGCCCACAAATTGCAAATCAATTTTGTTTTCACAATTGACAAAATCGCCTGCAGAGATGTAAAAACGCATCATAACAATTTTCATATTACAAATATGCTTCAGAAAAGTAAATTAAATTTTACCAGGTTTTTTGTACTCAATTAAAGTAAACCACATTGAAACAATTTGCAAATGTATATTCCTATAAGGCAAAACAAAACAAATCAGTTTTAGGGTCAGAGCGCAACTTCAAAAAATTATATAACTTTGGAAGTAGATGGTCTAATTGGAAAATTTCACAGACTGGCGCAATATTTTTCTCTGTATCAGTTCTTTTTGAATATTTCAAACAAGAGCATTACATTATCTTGTTACTATTGTTTTGGTTATTTTGCCCAAAGGTATTTTATTTAATGTTTTGATTGGATCCGTTAATAACCCGATAATAAGTGTATAGTACTCCCTTTAAACATAAATATATGCATCTATTTTTGATAAATATTTATAAATTCAGCTCATAAACAAACTATAACCATGGCCAAATAATGAACAATTACACAACAGACAATACAGAACGAAAGATATAGGTCTACGGGCAAACAGACGTTGACACAGACCGTATAGCAATATGGGAACAATAAAGGTTTCAAGGTTCTGTCGAAAGATCAGGAAAGGACAAAAGTGTCGAACGAGTAGCATTTACCGATTCTGTAGTTTGGCTGGTTAGGAATAACACCAGTCGTATATTTAGTTGAAGCATAGAGACACGGGTGAAGGAAATATTATTGAACTTACCGATGACGGAAACATACATGTGATCGGTGTACTAGTAGTTTCTTTTGGAGTTGTTGCCATTGACGTAGAGGTTGTCGTATTATCTATGTATGTAATAATAATAATAATAATAATAATAATAATAATAAGATTTATAGCGCACATATCCACCCTGCTGGGCGCTCAAGGCGCGGAAACAAAAGAAAAAACATGAATACAAACAATATACAATGATAGCATAGGGGAAAGAAAAAAATTATGTACCGAGATACATGTACCTACAATGCAATTACAAACATACATCATCTTTGAAGAGTTGTGACATAAGATGAGTTTTAAGCATCGACTTAAATCTGGTTATACTATGACAAGATTTGAGTTTAGTTGGAAGATGATTCCAGAGTCTCGAGCTGAAAGACACATTTTAAAATAAAATGATAATCGAACAATGGATAATGATCACTAAATATTGTCAATATGGAATACAACTTTGCAACAATGAACAAGACAACAAAGGATTAAAATGTATGTCATTATTCTGTGGGCTTCAATTCATTTTAATTTGCCATACCTTGCATCTTTGCAAATTGTGACACTTTGGCCTGGAACGCTTATATCCTGGCACTTAATGTTGAAAATTGTTCATCGTCATGACCTTTTTTTATATTTGTATATGTGTGCCCCACTTTTTGTGCAGTGTTTATCTCCACTTTTCTGAGACTCTGTCTTCTACGCCTGTCTTGACCCAACGCCACAAATTGCAAGCAATTAACGCTCTGAAAAAATATTTGCATTTATATTAACTTTATTGAACGGATTGGTTTTAATTAAAACTTGCGATCACTGTAATATATTTTGCTCTTTTATATGGGTTGCTTCCTAAACGCGACTTCGTAAAAAAGGTCCCCTGCACATTACTTTTTTTGTATTATTTTTTTGGTTAAATTTTTATTTAAATTTGTTTTGAATTTACCTATATTTTCTGCAAACTGGTAAAACATTTTCTAGTGTTTCCTAACTGTTGTGATACTAGATTTTGGTAGTTTGACAAATAGGGCATGTTGCTGCATTTTTAAAACGTGTTTAAACCCAATCCTATAGGCATACTAAAAACCAAACAAATATTTAAAAATGATTTTTTTTACAATTTGTAACGGTACACATTAATTACTCATACAATTATATTTTTATTTGTGGATATTTTATGATTTGATATATAGGACTATGAATTTCAATAAATACACATTTTCTAAAGTTAGTTTTAGTTACTGGTCAATATATAGGTTTTTCTAACTTGTTTTGCAGATGTGATGACTATTCCCTCCGCAGGAGCTCCTCCGCAGTTTAGACTTATAAAGCACAACACAATTCCCAATCCAACCTGATGCAAAAAGGAAAAAATAGGAAAAAATGGGAAAATAACATTCACATAATAACCTTATAATTGTTTGGCAAAAACGCATCATCAATGCATTATAATTTGTTTTTGCTGATCCAGAACTACTCAAATAATGACCATGTGAACAGATTTTCTGAATGGTTCGTCTTCAGCATTGTTCTGCTGCAGCATATTGATCACATAATTGAAGAAAAAATATACTTGCATCAGTTAGTATTAGGGTTGAACTTTTTATAGACTTGTCTTTGGTTTGTTTTCCTTTAAAGCAATAATGTATTTGCCTACATCACCCGTGTTTTTGATAACTTTTACCTGCGATATCTTGCAGTTATATATAACATAAATGCTTTCCCTTGTAGAAAGCAAAACAAATATGATCGACACATACCACAACAATTTGTAAGTTCCGTAAATTCACGGATGCACCTAATAATTGATGCTAGACAATGCTTTTGTCAAGTATTTTTGTTATTCTAAACTATTTGTTGTCCTTTATTCAAAGACCACATAAATTTTCGGGAAAGAAAAACCAAATGCCAGAAATTTGCCGTGAAATTGTAAAAACAACGGGCAAGCATCTCACTATATGATCATATTGGAATAAGAGAGAAGGTTCTTCTTCAATATGAACAGTTAACTTGACATCGGTGCAGTATACCCATTAAATTACGAAAAAATAGTATCAAAGGTCTCTGAAACATTTTGATCTCTTTATCAATAACACATTTTATCGCTAAATGATAAAATGCTTTATACGCAGGGAAAAGGTGTCTGCACTTCGTCAGGTATGTTGCAGGCAAAGGTATGCATAAATTATATGTGCGCAGAAAATTCTTAAAAATCTAGGTAAACATGTTTCTCAGGTAAAAAGCCAAGTAATGTGTGGTGTTGGAACATTATCCAATCAGTGCAGCTCTATGGGACGCTAACCGTTGGCGGGATATGTGTGATTTAGATAGACGTACAAATTTTGGCGACAAATTATTTTCAATTTGTGAAAATTATTTCCCAGCGCCACAGGGTTTATTACTGGTTGGTAATACATGAATGCGTTTTTCAACGGGATTCACACAGCAGAGTTTTGGTATATAATTTCAATAACATTAACTTTTCAGGCCAAATACTGTTTACATCAAGTTTATCAAGTTTTGGGAATGGTGTAAGGTCGATGGTTGGGTTAGGTGTACCCACAGATATGGCCATATGTGCCAATTAAGTGTTTTGGGAATGGTGTAAGGTCAGTGGTTGGGTTAGGTGTACCCACAGATATGGCCATGTGTGCCAATTAATTGTTTTGGGCATGATGTAAGCCCAATATTAAATGTATGTTTTGACATTATAATCACTTTCATGGCTGTGGCGTTCTATCACAAGAATTTGTCTGCTTGTTTCATTTGAATCTGTGTAGAAAATGTAGAATATTTTAAATAATGTTGCGGAATTAAGTTTGGTGAAGTTCCTCGAAGAAAAGTAATGTAAACAAACAAAATTAAAACAAAACAAAATTGAACATGATTATTCTTACCTGATATTGGAGTGACACAATTAGCAGTCGGCTGATTAATATTCTGAAAACAATAGGTCTACATCTATTTAAAAGTGAACTCAATCATCTGGCATGCATGTAACATATTATACACAATGGGAGCTATACTATACGCATTATTTGTGGATTTCTGTTTCCTTTCATTTTAATCTGCAGATCTGAAATGATTTATTTTATATTGTGGTTAGGTTTTCAGTTACAATTATGCTCAATTAGTCCGTCTCGGACAAAGACATGCCTAAGAGGTGAAGCCTTGATTCGATTACTCCCACGGTGAAATCCATATGAGAGAGGTTCCCCGGGAAATAATAAATGTCGATATCTTAAATCAATAATAATACGTTAAATCTTCTAACTCTGACTTTTCGGCAAATGTTTTTCGTCAAAACATGGGAAGTTTAAAATTATTATTATTATTATTTTTTTATTATTTATCTTTAAACATTTTGTATTCATTAAACAATTTTTTTTATCCTTATTGGTTAATTAATTGAACTGACCATGGCAGCTGACAGATGAATACCAATTAGATTACACAGATTTAAACATTAATTTACAGTTATTTGACATTAAAATGGACTTCTAAAATAAATTTAAAAAAATAGGGTACATAATGTTGGGAAATTCCAATTTATTTTCTTTTTATTTCTTTTTTTATTAAAACTCTTCAAATGGAATTATTAATTTGTTTCGGGATAATTTGGATCCCACCTTGAAAGGAAGAATGATTTCACCATGCGCCAGGCCAGTCACAGTGAGAATTATTAAAAGGCTAACAAGATGGGGACATTAAACAGGAAGTTATTTTCTGTACTGGAATTTCACATTCTAAGAATGTTAGAATTTTCCTTTTCGAATTATTTTTCATGACTTAAACGACGCATTGAACTGAAACTAATATGCATGGGTAATGCATAATATTTACAAAAAGTAAGCATACTCATCGTGACACTATTTAAAACATTACCAATGTTGTATCATAGCTTTAAATGAATACAATGATAAAATTATAAAGGATTCCAAAATTAAAAACGAATTTACTTTGTGTGATAAGCCTATACTTGTATCGACTGAAGCGATATCTTTTTAAACAATTCCGCGGTTAATTCCACATTACTGGGTATACGAATGTAGTGTGGTTCTGTTTGAAACGATTTAGTTAATTTCAATTCTGTACTGGCATTTCACGTTTGAATGTATTCACGAAAGTCTGTACGAAAGTAAACAATTAATGCTATCATATTTATATTATAAATATTTGCCATTTGTTTTATACAATGGCTTTATCATTATTAGCATAGTTGTATTATTATCATTGGTGACATACCTGAACTGTATCATAGTAACCAATCCAAATTGTACAATTCTCTAAGTGATCACGCTGATCCATAATGAAGATCAAATCGTCTTCCGTTGAGACCGTGAAGACAACGCCACCGCCTCCGCCGTCGCCGTCGTTGCCGCCGCCGTCGCCGTCGCCGTATGTATGAACAAGCGTGTATTTAAATGACTCATGTGTAGCTTCCCAATCAGTACACGCATGGCTAGGCCTAGTCAAACACCACCCTTCCTGTCAACGACAAAATCAGATATTTCCTTCTTGAAACATAAACAATAATGTTAAATCTTGTCATATGATTTCCAGTGACCACAGAATACTAAATTTTCCCATTACGAGCTTCACAGGAGTGAGACATGCTGGGCGGGGAAAGCTAGCAGAACGGAAGATAGACTAGTATAGGAACTCACATCAAACGTATTGCTCTCAATAGTATTATTACCTTTACTGAAAACAATAGTCATAGACAAAAATAAACAAAAAATAAATAAAGCACTGAAGCCTAAATATAATTGACGGACGGAGGCACGCCATAAAACAAATTCAATTGCAAAGTCTTCTTTTTAAAGAGAAGGTACAATCTTAAATATAAAGTGTTGAATCAACATTTTAAAGAGTTCGGTCAGCATCAACTCTTTATAAAGTTAGATTTAACTTTTAAAAGTATTGAATTAACATAAAGTTAGATTAATAACTGAACTCCGTGTTAATTCAACACTTTCTTTGAGTTGAACTTAACTTTATAAAGTGTTGTCACTCACCGAACTCTTCAAACGGTTGATTCAACACTAGTTTTAAGAGTATAATTATGCTATTGGTATATTGGTAAATCTACTTCTAATAGCGTCTTTGAATCGAGATATACATTAAACAACCAACTTGTAGAAGATTCAGCTTATTGTAATGTATTGTTCACAAGAAAATATTGAAAATGCATTCGATTTGTTTGTATTCATTCAGGAATTAAGGAAATATAATTATTTCCTAAATTGGACATGGAAATTATGTTAAACAATCTTAAAAATAATATACATCAGGCTAAATTATTTCTGGTGAAGATTAATATAGGCCTACCATCATCAGCTTTACACTAAGTTTGTTTTTTCTTTTAAAATTCGAATATTGGTTATTTTTTTTATTTACCCAGCGATCCTGTGCCTTATGTTATAGTTTAACCAAACGTGTTTATTTTTGGTGACGATATGTTAATAACATAATCATGCGACCTGTTACAACGAAATGAGCGTATAAAGTCGCATTATACCATTCCACAGTACAGTGGGAAAAGTGAAAAATCGGAGGGGAGGTCTAATTTGTTTTTGTTATTATATTTGCAATTTGTAAATCTCCTTATATTGAATTCCAAATTTTCAGTTCCATCAGACAATTAAAAACCTCAATTTCAGGCTAATTTCAGGCCAATTTCGTTGGTAGCTTTTATCGTGTTCTGACAAACAACTTGAAACAAAGACAGAAACAAAGCCGCAAATCCCCCTCTGGTGGTCTGGGGGATCGCTGTAACCCCAAGTGTTATATATCATTGGAAAGCTCTTGTTCTACTGAATCCAGAAATACCAAGAACTCAATTGTTTAAATTTCCGACTTGAAGCTCATTTTGTGGTGACAGGTCACATATGTGAACTCATTTCTCTGATCGTGGTAACGTACAATGAGTATCGGTTTCTTAATCATTTCTGGATCAATACGAGCAAAAGTGATATTTAACCGAAGGAGTTTAGGCCAAATACAATTGTTTCTTTTGGTACACTATTTACTCACCCAGTTTGCCATAAGAAACAAGACTTGCCATAAGATGGTCGCAATCATTATTAGTTGACTGAGGGTTAAACTCAAGGAGTTGACACTCCGGATTTTGTGAATTAAATAACAATTATCTGTAATAAAAACGAACAAAATTCGCATTTATATTTTATAAAGTGTGCCCCAAAAAGGCATATTTGTAGAAAGGTATATTTTGTTGAAGACAGTAGCTTTTAAACGGTCGAAAGTCCAGTACATGAGCTCTATAGCGCTCCGTGAATGTGCTATTGAGGGCACACGTGTCGTTAGATCAATGTTGATCGATAGGGCAGCGATAGAGCGTTGCGTTTGGCGTAAGTTCAATAAAGGCACCAATGGTATAAAATATTGAACTGATTTTTTTTTTAGAAGGGTACGGTTTATCCAGCGGTCATCGTTTAACTCATAGTAACACGAGGAACAAAGTAATCAAGATTCTGCCCAAGTGTAATAACCAATCCTCGGTTTATGGATACACATGAACATATTTCATGATACCAATCAATACGGGGCCAATTTGACCTTTCAATGCACGATTTGTCATGGGAAATTATCAGCAAGGTAATTCCAAAGATAGCGAACTGGTCAGCCGGCATCGGTTCGTCAACAAAAGTGTACATCAATGTGTTGTTTACATGAATGGTATAGTTGTTTACATGCGTGGTTCGAGTCAGTACAGTGCCGAATGCTTTTGGGGTTGTGTCGGCACCTATAATGACACCTAAGACAACATTATTTCTTGCCAGGAAGATTGATATATCAATAAATAATAACTGGATTTACAGAGCGCCAAATTGCCAAAGGGTACAAGGCGCTTTTACATTATTATCCCTGGTCACTGGGCAAAAATCAATCCTTAAACTTTCTCACAGCTCCCTGGGGAGTATACAGCCCCAAGCTGCCGTAGCGCATCTAGCCGTAGCGGAAGCTTTTTCAACCACAATAACAACCAGGTACCCATTTATACTCCTTGGTGAAGAGGAGCACTGTACAGTGAAGTGTCTTGTTCGAGTACCATGGTCGCAGCCAGGATTCGAACCTACATTATGACGACTAGACCGTTCGGCCATGCCACCCCCATATACCATCACCGGCTTTACACCCAGCCAAGACTGGGTGTTAATAAAACAAGGTGTTGCCACGCCCCAACTATAGCATCGGTCCAAACTATAATTGAGACAGGCCCAAATGTATTGTAGGCCAAACTGCACTATAGTTGGGTTGGGTCAATATAATTGTTGGGACGTAACCATTGGCGGATCCAGGGGGGGGGGGGGCTAAGGGGGCTGTATCCCCCACCTAAAATCGTTAAAAAAAATAATTTAAAAAAAAGAGAGAGAAAGAGAGCTAGAGAGAGGGAAAGGGGAGGGCAGGGGAGAACGCACTCCCATTCCCACAGTGTGCTTTGTTTTTCTCTCCCTTTGATTATTTCATTGTAATTTTTGTAGTACTGAAAAATAATTGTTTTTGATTTTCAGCCCCCCCCCTAAAAAATGTTCTGGATCCGCCCATGGTAACAGTGTCAACATTATTTTTAAAAGAGTTAATTTTGGAGAAAACAAAATAAAACGCTCAAATAATGAACTCAATCATTAACGAAGAAGCTCAATATATAGACGTTTAAAACGTTCAAAGCTGATGCAACAACAACAGTAATAATTGTTTACATGGTCTGAAAGTGAGCAAGCTTTTTAGCGAGAGCAATTTAATGAGACTCGTAATGGAATCAATCTGTCATCAAGATAAATTTGAGCATCATTCAAATAGATAGCGGTAATAGAAAAACGCATTGCCAAATTGCGCTTTAACGGCGACCATTAATAAATGATTATCATATTGGGGTTAACCGAACTATTGTGTTTGTTTCATTGGGTCATGTTTTTGATGAATTGAAGTATAGGCCCTCATTATTTACATAATCACTATAAAAAGTCATTACTATCGTACTATGTGTACGCAATACTATCGTAGCATGAATTCACAAAACACAATGAGAGGGAAACGTTGTCTCATACCAGTCTCGGTTTGTATAGATGATAGCCAGTACCGATACCCACCTTTTAGAATTGAGAATAAGCACTATGATCATAATAATCTTTTTGTTAAAAATTTAACAGCTTGTTATGCCTTAAATGAAACATTTAACCCCGGCTATTCCTCCCCAGACCACCGGTGCTTACCGGTGCACACCGTGCAACAAGACAACCAATGTGATTTTGTGGAGTCTTTACGCCGCCTCCCCGGACTTACAAAATATGATTTGCTGCCCCTGCCTCATTTTGGTAATGAACCACTAAGTTCCAATTATTGGCTACCAGGACAATAATGTAAATGCCATTAGGAGAAAGTAAAATGTTGTTTATTATTGTTTGGCAATTAACTGTTGATATCTGTTTAGATCTGT
>CM055826.1:22009765-22028001 GCA_029582265.1 Zoroaster sp. YZ-2022
GAAAGTCTTATTTTCCCTCAGTTTGATTATTGTGATCTTATATGGAGTAGTGCTTCCAAAACCCTGATACAACGGCTTGATGTACTTTTGAATAGAGCAGGGCGGACTATTCTTAAGGTCCCATCCAGAACATCAGCATCAGCTGTACGTAGTGAACTAGGTTGGAAAACTCTTCAGGAAAGAAGAGAGACATTCATATTAATACCATGGGTTTTGTGAAGTGTTTAACAGGCAATGCGTTCCAAGATTATCTTAGCGATGTTTTTGTTCCAGTCAGTGAACTACATTGTCATCGAACTAGGAATAGCACTGTTGGCAATGTGGTTCTTCCACACCCCAGAACAGAAAGTGGGAGAACTTTTAACTTCAGGGGTGCCCAGGCTTGGAACAACTTGCCGCAACATTTGAAACCTCTGCATCCAACAAGTTTTAATCACTTCGTCAAACAACTCAAATAGCTCAGTTAATGTCATTTTCCAGTGATGTTTTGTATCATATTGTATTGGTTGATTTCCTTCTGTGCATTTTTCTTTTGTTTTAGTTACTTTCAATTAATTTCTCTCCGGAATTAATTAGGTGTTTGTGCGACAGCGCGAACACCTCTTGAAATTGTTCGGTTTCTGATCTGAACTTTACTTCCGGTCCAAACAGGAAGTTCAAATTCAACACATTCTAACGCAAACTTGATAGGTGTTTTGAATTTGAATTTGATATTTTTATAATAAAAGATGATCCACATTTGAAAAATATGATTGTGACATCATCGATAGTAATTTGACTGAAAATCTTGCAAACACCTTGTGTTTGTACCAACAAACACTTGAGCTCTAGTGATATTTGTAATTCATCCAAAATTACATCCTTTTGTTTATTTGCTGATCATACAAGTTTAATTTATAACCATCACAATATAGATAATGCAGTTGGTATTTTAAACACTGAGCTTGTTAAAATAAGTAATTGGCTCTTATCTAATAGACTTTCTATATTAATATGTTGAAATCCAACTTTATAGTCTTTTGTTCTAGACAACTCAAATATACGAGATCTGTTTCTCTCAGTTTAAATGGTAATCAACTAAAGCAAGTTAAACTAAGCACCAAATTCCTTGGTATTTATATTGAGAATCTCTCACGGAACTACCATATTAATATCTTATGTAGTAAGATTTTTATAAATGTTGGAATAATGAGCCGTTTGAAACATTTTCTACCAAAAAAGTTCTTTGTACACTCTATAATTCTTTTGTTCTTCCTTATTTGAGTTATGCAATTCTTACCTGGGGTAGATCCACTACACTCTATAACAGGCTATTTATTCTACAAAAACGAGCAGTTCGCATTGTTAACAAAGTTGGATCCCGTGATCATACAACTCCTTTATTTGAAAATCTCAAACTTCTTAATCTGAGAGACAACTATTATCTTAATTTGAGGAATTTTATGTTTAAATATACTCACAACCTCTTAGTTTTCAATCATGGTTTACATTAATTGCTTCTGTTCACTCAAAAGGAAATGTTTATGTTAATTTTAGCAGGACAGCTCACTCAAAAAATAGCCTTTTACAGAGTGGTCTTTTGTATTGCAATCGTGCGTTGAATTTGAATTTCAGTAACATTCATTTACTGAATTTCAATAACATTCAATTACTAAATTAAAAGTCAAGGCCTTTGGACTTGAAATGGCCCATTAAGTGGAAACACCCGCAGTCGGCTTGTAAATTGAGAGGTTTCAGCTCTTGCTGAGAACAGACTATTTTTGTTCGGTATTGTTGTGCTTGTAACGGTAATTATCTCAAACAAAATGACAATAAAACTACCGAATATCCTATAAATCAGTTGTCAACGTGAGATATGAAATCAAGAAATTTGAAGTCTTTTGATGACAGGCCAATTTAGTGCTTCATTACGTTTTTCCGCCTGCTGTCGGCTCGTACACTCTTAAAACTCCCGGGTCAAACTGTTGACCCTTTTGCCGGGTCAAATATTGTTGACCCATTTCTGGGTCAATTTTCTTATCGGTGACGTCATGTCAGCAAATCAGCCATTTTGATTGGACGAAAAGAAATACGTCACGCAGCTGTGCAGGTCACATTTTTCCAACCGCCATTTTTAACTGCGATACGATGTCTTTTGTTTCGTCCCAATGATCGTTGGAGAATCGTTTCACAATGAATGGAAGGGGTCTTCATTACTTTGTTTCATTTGAAGGTATGTAAACTTTCACATTTATTATACATGTATGTTTGTTTTAGTACACAGATAATGACTACAAAACCATGGTTATAAGTATAACGTTAACATTAGTTTGTGCTGCCAGGTCATGTGCTGGCCATGTAAATGTGTATTTTGTGTGGTTGACTATGTATGTGTATGCTAGCTATTAGTACTGTACAACCCATTGTCATTGTTCTGTAAAATGGATGGAGGGGTCATCATGATATGTGGACATGATCTGTTAGCTGTTTTATTAACAAAATACACACACACATGGGGGATGTTACAGTACTACTAACGTTACTAGTTAGTAGGCAATTTGGCATATCAGTATTTCCTATCGTGGTGGTTGCTGCACTGCAGTTTATACTTGTACTTTTCTTACTATAAGTAGGCCTGAAACAATCACCACCTTTATTGAGATAATGAAAATGTCACATGGAAGAGGTCACATGTATTATATTCTATTCTAACGCCTAACTTAAAGGCATTTTTCTGAAATTGCATTATTTTTTCCTGATAATATTATTAATAACATGAGGGGTTTCTGACTTATGTGTGTTTTGTTAGCATGACCCATTATTCTTCATCCCTCTTTGAAAACATTTACATGTAATTTTGTTTTTACATGATATGTTTATATTTCAGATCAATGGTTGATCATGCTTGCTACAGTTTACACTACTTAAGGTCAGGATGATGAACATCATGTAAGTTTTTCTGCATTCAAACAATTATTTATTAATTTTTGATGAATCCATGCCCCCACAGAAAAAAAGAGAAATGGAAAAACAGGAACATGGGCAGATTAAGTTTGGAAACTAATATTACTTAAGGCTGTGTTTTTGGTTTATATTTCAGGAACCGGATACCCCAAAAGGGAATCTTCAGCTACCGTAAATAAATTGTATAAACACTAAATACTCTGAATGTATAAAATAACCAATATGAACACAAGTTTCTCTTGTTTAATTAAGTCTTAATAAATGTGGACTTATTGTAATACTTTCCCGCCTCAATATTACAAATGACTTGAACACAAAATGTTAACAAAATTTGGAACTTCCATTTGTGTGGCTTAAATGTTTAGTCAATTTTTAAAAAGTCATTTACAGGTAATTGGAACTGAAAATGGAACCGGTAATGACAGTTTCATTCATCCGGATACCTGGCACAGCCTGTATCCTAATCGGCTCCTATAATACACAAAATCATTAGCCACTGAAAATATTTCTTATTCAATTATTTTACTGTCCACAGATAGCCCAGACTGTGAGTTTGCAGTGAGGCGCCAACCTTGTTCCTTCCATCTTCACCATCAGAGTTAAGGCGGTTGAAGGGCAAAGGCAACTCTATAGTCATGCCACTATAGGATGCCACCAAGTCATTTATTGACCGGTAAGGATGTGACTGTTAATAACCTATTGCATTTAAAGTGCATTCTGGGAATCTGGTGACAAATCCCATAACATGCAAATCATTTGAAGTACACAGGCATAGGCCTAATGGTGCACAAATTTGTAAAAAGATGTGTTGTCGTTCAATTCCTAGCATGCATTGAGAAAGCTTAAAATGTTTATTGTTTCTTTTTACATTGAATAAGTGATTGATTAGCCATCATTTTGTAAGCCTCATGAATTCTTAGGCATGTATCATCACCATCTAAGCTGAGATTGTATTAGCAGAATCTTAATTATGAATAACAATTTAGGAATTTCAATTTCTAGAAAAACTTCAACATTATATACATTGGTATCGGTATATATTGAATATACATGTATCTTATTTAGTATAAATTGTACATGTCATTGTATACAGCCATCATATCATAACTAGACACAAGTATTGAACCTTCACACTTTTAAAATAAATTTTCCAATTGTTTTTACTCCAGATTGGAACCATTGAACCCTTTGTCATACAAAAGTGTTACACAAACAGCTACTTGTGCTACCGCTACGAGGTGTGTCAGAGTCTGTATAATCCTTTTTGTAATCCAATGGCCAGGAGTTGAGGTTGATGATCTATTCTTCAAAGGAGTTAATGTATGTTTCAAATTAATTTATATAGACCTATCCTATCTGTGGCAGTCTGTACCTTCATGGGAATTGTTTTTTCAGGACCTTAAGACACATCTAGGTTATTCAAGGTATTTTTGTAACATGTTAGAACAATGATAGTACTGAGGAATTTTTTGACTGGACCCAACGAATCTAGACTAAGTTGATACCAGTACCAATCCTGAGAAATATTTCCTTATCATTCAGAACGTTTTCTCTCAAGACCTCCAAATGACTGCTGGTGCTACAGCTTAGGCACGTTAGGAATGATAGCAAAATCACAGATAAACAGAAAAAGTTATTTGCTGTTTTTCGAAAATTAACACCTATTGATTAAAGGATGTGAGACGTACTCAATCGTAATGCTTTTATTTTACACCTTATAATTATTTAACAATATTACAATTTGAAATAAACATGTTGCGTCTTCCGGTATATTTTAATTGATTTATTTTCTTTAAAAATAATAGTCTTCTGGAATGTCCACAGAAAATAGGCCACTTGCTCGATTCCACACACCGATGTCACCATGGCGTAATTTATTCCATGGGCATTCCAAAGGACAACTATTTTTAAACTGTTAAATGGATTAGTCCACCCCATGAGTATGTTATGTAATGCGTGTGAAGTCAGTGGTGGAATTGACCAAGTGGCCTATTTTGCGGCGTTCCAAAGACTATTATTTTTAAAGAAAATAAATAAATTAAAAATATACCGGAAAATGCAATATGTTTATTTCAAATTGTTTTATTGTTAAATAATTATAAGGTGTTAAAAAAACATTGTTATTTGGTACGTCTCACATCCTTTAAATTTTTTCAAGTTAGTTTTGTGATGTGTTTATTAAAAACTAGATTATTTTAGTGAATAAAAAGACGAGAAAAGAGACAAGAAAAAGTGTTTTAATAACAGAAAAACGTTTTAAAGTCTTCATTTTAAAACTTATGAAACCAAATACTCTTTTAATAAAGGTTCCACATATCTTGACAACATTTTCCCAGGTTAATAACTTGGTGTGTAATTGTGTTCCCAAATGCACAGATATTCTTACTTTTTCAGGTTAGTTATTTCACTGATGCGCTACAGGGGTAGCGAGGTCTGCGGGGGGGGGGGGGTAACCCCACAAGCAACTTGGGTGGGACTGAAACCCACGACCTTCCACATTCTAGAGCAGACATCTTACTCACTCGACCAACGAGCTTGCCTGATGGCGAGAGGATGTGGAAGGTCACAGGTTGAGTCCCACCCAAGCGGCCTGTAGGTTTTTTCCCGCAGACCTCGCAAAACACTGAGTCGTCGGTAAAGTGCAAATTCAGTAACTTTTTAATATCCCAGATGCAAGAAATACATCATTGCATAAAAAGTTAGGGAGTAAAAGTTAAACTTTTTAAAAACTCATGCACAGACAACAAGTGAACAAAACTATTATTGTGCATAAATTTAGAGTGGAATTATGATGCCAGACCGACCAACCAACTATTTTGCAGTTCCCCCAAGTGGAAGTGATCTGATACATGAGCTTTAAAACTGACAATCTCAAAACCAAACTGTTTGTTTGCATAACACACAAAACGAAGCAATGTCATTGTATAATGCTATTAAATATGTACATACATGTAGTGTGTTTTGGCAAAACCCAAGTTGAATAAACTGATTTAACCAATGTGAAATCATTAAACGTTCATTTGTTTCTTTCATTTAACAGTTTTCAAATGTGCTGTTCCAGTGCTTGGGCACTTGACAAGGTAAGCATGTTCCTAAATAAACATAGCATTTATTTATGGCAATTTGCAATGAGAATGAACACACTTTTTAATGTGGTGGTAAAATTAAGACTTTAATTTGTATGAATTTCAATTCAGTACACTATTTCAAAATGCTTGCCACAGATAATGCTACGTAATACATGGAGGACATGCTTATCTCATGTGACCCGGATTCCGGGTCGACATAAATTGACCTGAATCCGGGTTCTATTTAGCGCGACCATTTCCGGGTCATTCTGACCCGGAAAGTTTGATCAACCTTTTGACCCGGATTTCCGGGTTATTTTAGCTGACCCAATTCTGGGTCATTATTATTTTCTTGACCCGGAATAGGGTCAGTTGAAATGACCCAGTTCCGGGTCAAAAATGTTGACCAAATTTTCCGGGTCATTCTGACCCGGAAGTGGTCGCGCCAAATAGAACCCGGATTCCGGGTCAGATTTGACCCGTTCTGGGTCAAATCTGACCCGGGAGTTTTTAGAGTGTATTATATGAGAGGTTTCAGCTCTGACTGAGAACAGACTATTGAATTTTAAACGTTGTTTTCATTATTGCAACAAATTATTTATAATCTGTTTATATTCGGATTATTGAAGGTATAAAAGTAAAAGTTGTGATTCTTGTTGGTCAATTGTGCACTCTGTTATCAAAACAAGACCCGTTGTCAGGTGATGAAGTTCAAGCCTTTTAAAACGCTCGCTCTTAAAAGGCTTGACGTCCAGAAAGAGTTAATATTTGTATCTTAATATTTTATTGCATTACTGTACTTTTTATGTAAGCTGGGATCCATGGGAGATCAGTGAGTTTTTCTCACTGAATGGATCACCCAGGATAAATAAGAAATAAATAAAATACAATCTTTTGGCGCTCTATTTTTTGCAATGTGTGCGAATGCAAATAGTACCGTATGGTATTCCTATTCACTTTATTCATATGAATTTTGTCTGTTTGCAGGGGCAAACTCGTTTTCAAATATCATTGAATTTTAAGTTAATTGATAGAAATAGCTACATGCATGTATTTATTCCTCATGTTAAGAATGAACTCTTTTTTTTAAACTGTCAGATTTCTGGTGCATGTAAGCTACAGATTGTGGTTGTGAGAATTACAGTTTCACTTTCGTATTTACCGTGAATAAGGCGAATTGGTTAGAAATCACAAAATACGTTACGTCATTGGATGTCAGAACTCGCCGAACTCTCATATTAAATAATTTTCGTCTGGACGATGTGTCTTTATCATCGCACGATTGTTTACATGTCAAACATTTAAGTGAGAGTCGTAGAAAAACAACTATTTAGTATTTTCAACAAGTCGGTCCGGGTGTGCTTTGACGAAATTTAAAAAATCCTGAAAAATGGGTAGCGGGCCTGGGTCTTCCTTTCGTCTGAAGGACAAAAGCCCCTGAACCTCCTGGATGTTTAATTTTGGAGGATTTACAGACTCTCCACATCCCCACAAACAAGAAAGTAGAGGTTTGGACACAATACAGACTTCTTTTTTCTTTCTTTGGTGGCTACTTCTCTTCTTTCAAGAAAGGTTTGAGGCAAAGGGGAGATTTTAAAACAAAAAAATCCTGAATTCATGAAAAATCCTGAGAAATCACAGGCCATTCGGTCACAACTGACTTGGTATTAGGAGATACAAACAAACACAAAAGGAATACCAATTGGCGAAAAATCTATATAAAAAATAATAAAAATAAAAAAAAGTTTAGTAGATTTAGTGACCAGCCAAACGTTCGTACAAAATGTATGCATTTTGGCTGGTAGTCTGTTTTATGTTGCTTAGCAACATTCTCTGCTTAGCAGCTCTATGAAATTGGCCCCTGGATTACAGTCATAAGAATTATACAGTTTGATCACCACTTGGTCATGAATATTTAAAAGGCATGTACAACATTGGTAATGATGGGAAAAACTGCTTCAACATTTTCACAGTTAACAGATAACCTATGAAAAAGGAAATAATACTCTCCAACAAAAGAAACTGTGCATACCAAAAAATGCCATAATTTTGTGACTAGGAATCACAAACACATCAAATTCACAGGAATGAGCCTCTGACATGTTAGGAATAAGACACCTCTCCCATAACGTGAATATTGCATAATGCAGGGATGGGAAGTAGGCATGTGTAAATTTCACAAATGGCATGCTGCAGGCTATTGCGTAATCGGAATTCGGTTACGTTTAAGTTTTCTTTAAAGTTGTGTGTAAGGCCTACCAAAAAGTCAAACGAAAACTTGCCTTCATTGAAAGCACGCCATGCCGAGTTTGTCACTTCATGAGCGTCATCAGGCCCTTGGAATGTTGGAAGCTGGCGTGAGCCAGCATGACGTTGCGGAACGCTTCAACTGCCATCGTTATCGAGAAAGAAATGATGCTGTTGACCGCCCACGGACTGGTCGCCCGCGCGTCACAACACAACGTCAAGACCGCTGGATTCAAGTGACGCACCTGAGGAACCGCCGTCAAACTGCTGCTGATACTGCACCGAGGATCCATAACAACAGGCGAATTCACCCCAGAACGGTTCGTAGGCGATTACGTGAAATAGGGCTACGCCCATGTAGACCTGCTATACGTCCCATTTTGACGGTACCGGTGCGTCACCGCCAAACACGTCTGGGGTCGTGCAGGACACACGTACGACATCCATAACGCTGGTGGAGAAACGTTATGTTTACCGAGTAATCAGTTATCACGCAGTGACGGCCGTATATTCGTTTATCGACGCAGGGGTGAACGTTATGCGCAATGCTGCGTCGTTATGGCGGTGGATCTGTCATGGGGTGGCATTACGGCACAACATCCCACCAATGTGATCAATGTGGAAGGCAATCTTACGGGGGAGAGGTATCGTGATGACATCAGTTGTGGTACCGTTCCTGCGTCAACACGGTCCAGGCCTTACGTTTCAGCAGGATAACGCTCGTCCACATATGAACGAAAATGACATCGAGTTACTACCTTGGCCTGCAAACTCACCGGATTTGAATCCCATCGAGCATGTTTGGGATGAGATGGAACTGCGCCTACGTCGACTGCCCCAGCAACCGTCAAACCTGCAGGAATTAGCTAGAGACCTTGTCAACATATGGAACGATATCCCACAAAACTTTCACGCCAATGTCGTTACTTCAATGAGGAGGCGATGCACAGCCGTCATTAATGCTGAAGGGGGCACACTCAATACCGACATTGTGACTCTCAAATTTGAATCCGTGATTTCGGCCCCACCCGCAGGACATTATCGTCAATATTCGATCACTTCTTTTTATCCCATCATGTGAATTCAGTCTTGGACTTCCATAAAAACTTAATTTGGTCAATGTTTAAATCATAGATGCAAACTTAAAAACATTTTAGTGATGCACAGTTTCTTTTGTTAGAGAGTATATATTTTTCTTTCTCTAAAATCAGTTTTTCAGACAGTAAACATTTTCAAACAGGATGATTGATTACTTTACCACTTATACATATATTGTTATCAAATAAATGCTATGAGGTTAACCCTAACTACCCCCCCCCCCCTGCAAAATCCTTCAAGGGACACTTTTTGGGAAAAATTCAGCACTGTTGGAAACTGTTACTTTCACATCTTCAAATGTGGCAAAATTACTACCTGGCAAGAAGTACAGGGCCATAAGTGCTGAATATGAATGAAAATGCATGGTGCATTTTGAAGATAAGGGCATGTTTCCAAAAGTGCACTGATAGATTTTGGAGGATTCATGAAGGTTCCTAGCCAGAATACCTAGGGGGTTAGTGTTAATCAGTTAAGTACCATTGTTGTAGCTTCCCTTGAAAAGATATTCACACAGTTGAATGGATACACAGCCTTAACAATTACAAATACAAATACGCAAGTCTCAACAATTGAAAATTGAAGATTTAACTCCATTAAGCTGAAAACAAGGGAAGATTTGGTGTGGTTTAAAATCAAAATTATCTGGTGATATTTGACATCTTAAAATTTACTTCATGTGTCTAGTGTTTTAGTTACTATATTAATATTTTACCCTAACTTCATGAGCTTTGTCT
The DNA here is from genome assembly GCA_029582265.1 of Zoroaster sp. YZ-2022. Classification (NCBI taxonomy): domain Eukaryota; kingdom Metazoa; phylum Echinodermata; class Asteroidea; order Forcipulatida; family Zoroasteridae; genus Zoroaster; species Zoroaster sp. YZ-2022. The sequence goes on from CM055826.1 coordinate 22,019,856, forward strand.
ACAGTGCAAGTTTATTTATTTATTTATTTATTTATTTATTTATTTATTTTTTTTTTATTTTTTTTTTTATAATGGACGAATAAATTGAATTGAATTAGTCCATTCCAGGAATATAGGCCTATAAATGATATGGCCGAAAATTAGTTTGTACAAAAACCTGCCGCTGTTGCCCATCCTGACAAATGTTCCGTGTTTGTCCATTTCAATACTAAATGATTTTAATTGTTATGTCATTGGCGCCGGTGCTGTTGAGAGATGATGTAGGCATATGAACAAACAAATGAATAGGCCTACAGAAAATATACGGAGAATAGAATTCGGTCATTTAAAGGGTAATTGGTTATGTTGGAATCCACTGCTTCTAAAAATATACTTACTTTCTTTGAATTAAGCTTTAGGCCTACATGAAACAAACAACCTGAAACTGATTTGAAACATTCCATTCTCAAATTATATATTTTTAGAGAGCGTTATTCATTCCCAAAGTAAATAGCACTGAATTTAGAAACGAGTTCTTTTTCCTAAATTCGAACAGGAAATTATTTACCTTTCTTTCAGATGACAGCTGCAGCTCGAACAAAACAGTTTTGTGGGAAGATTGGTAATACCATCAGCTTTTTACAATAAAGAATTGGAATAACTACTACCAGAAGTCTATTTCCTACTTCTGCTGTTACTTTACTCTGTGCTATACTTTACCTACATTCTAGTTTTCAAGAAATATATCATTAAACTATGGCCAAAAAAGTCTCTGGTTTCTGGTCTCCGCGAGTCGATCGCCTCAGACCCGCCCGTCAGCATTTTTATTTTATTTTTCCAAGAAACGATGTCCAATTGCCCAATTTGTGAGGCCTCTCTTAGCCACCATACTTTGTTTGTGGCAAAAAAATAGATTTAAGCGCATCACCGCACCGATTTTGAAGGCGACTGATGACTTTTTTTTTGGCCTAACCTTTTCAAGTTTTCATCACAATAGTTGCTTACGTTTTTAAGATAACAACGATTAACTGTTGCATGTTTTCTAATAATTAAATTGAACATCACTATGTTTACTCTAAGATGGGAGCACTTAAAAATTTTTGCATGTGTGATTATTTTTGTTTGTTTGTTTGTTTTATGCCGGACCGCAACTTTGTTTAAATTCGACGAAACAAATTCTCAGGTTGATCAATACATGTACCAACTTTACACCAATTAAGTTTTTAGATAATAATTCTTCATATAGACATACATAATACATACTGTTCATATAAACAATCACACTGTTGCCTGCCATGACTTATATTGTTGCACTTCCAAGGTCACCCCTGCGAAATGTATGGCAATACTTCAAAGCCCGAGTGTTGCATTGCGCGATGGGCTGAACCTGATCGGTAAGCAAGCGTGACCAGAAACATCAGTGTCGGGTAATTAATTTTGTTTTGCTACAGATTGTATCAGCCCCAATATCGTTATAACAAGTCATCATTTTCAATCATTATCATTACTCCCAATTGGTGAATGCAGGCCTGCTCGTGAAGCCATGTTAGTCGCTCATATTTAATTGATGGAAAAACACTATCCGAGAAACCAGTGGGATCTATAGGTGAATACAACTACATTAAAACCTCATTCATAAAGAAAAATATTTGTAAAAACAATAAATTCTGTTCCAACATAAGTTTTGTTTTTACCATTGCTATGAAATCGTACTGACCAGCTGTCTGGATATGCATGTTATGTGACTAAAAAAGGTAAGATTCCTATTTCAAGTATTCCTATAAAAGTAAATATATATATTGATGTTTGGGGATTGAATTGTTTTGTTTTCAATGCTTTAAACAATTTGAGAGTTTTATTTTGTTCATTGTTTTTTTCATTTCATGTCTCAAATGATTGTATTATTTATTTGGAGCACACTGTAAAAATGGTGTTTAGAATTTAAACACATGCAAAACCGTTTACAATAAACGCGTTTAGGAATGCGTTTAAATGCTAAACGGCTATCTTCTGTACATGTCACAAAGCTAAATGTGCTTAGCTTTTTGACACCTGTTCATATGTTTTTTAGCCTTCAAACACACATCAAAGAAAAGCACAATCTAAACATGTTTTAGGCTAAATATGTGAAAAGGTGAGTACAAGCTATGAGTTTAGAAATGTGTTTGGATTCTAAACACCATTTTTACCGTGCATAAATTTGACCCAATAACTGCTTGTGACGTTGTTATTTTAGGCCCCGCCCACACATTGCATTTATCAAATTAGTTTGGATTGAGAAGTGAAGTTGTTTTCTTTCAGGAATATGGAATCATGTTACATTTGGGACATATTTCCCTTATCGTTGGGTCCACTGAGTTTGGTTACTTAACCATTTGCGACCCGTTTAGGAGTGTGTTTAAATGTTAAACGGCCATCCTTTGTACATATCACAAAGCTAAACGTGCTTAGATTTTTGACACCTATTCATGTTTATGAATGTGTTTAGAAATGTGTACAAATTCTAAACACCATTTTTACAATGCAGATAGTTGATAAACTTCAAACATAAATGCATGCATGAAAAGAATGGTCTTTGTTTATACAATTACACATTATAGATGCCGGCTCGTTTTTCAAAAACGCATTTTACTATAATTATTTGGAAATTTCCAAATGTATAATAACAAATAGAAATATCACCTAAACGTGTAACGGGTGTTATTCCAAAACAAATATTTTTGCATGCATCAACTTCATTCCAAATAGTTCAAAGAATAATTCGTGAAAAACAGGGGAAATTTGGTTTGTTTAAATATTTATTTAGGCCTATTTATTGTTTGTTTCTTTGTCCATATGGGCGTCATTTATATTATAGCCGGGGAATTCTGATTGGTTTCGTGCTGCAATACCAATGTTTGGCAAACTATGGGTGGCCATTAGTGCAAATAATCTTAAATTAAATACTGACATAACTATGTCTAAACAATTACATTTACAAATCAACAGACATTCATTTGCCAAATAGTAATAATACAAATATTTGATTCTTATACATGTTTAGTAAAGTTCACATTGCCCATTGCCCTTTACCTTGTTGGCCCGTAGCCAAGAATTTGAACTTGGAGGTGCACAAGCAAAATGAGGAGAGGCACAAAATTGTGGGTTTTTTAAAGTCCGCAACGCATGACTCCACAATATCACGTTGGCCGTCTTGCCGCACGGTGTGCACCGTGGGAGGGGGGTCACTGCGATCTGCAAGTGGGGAAAGCCATCTCTCCCCCCCCCCCGTGCCCCTGCTCAGATTAAAAATAAATATTTATACGTTCATAGTGATTATTCTCAATGCGTAAAAAGTGGGTACCACCTATTTTGTTTTTCATCCATACAAGAACACGAGACCAAACCGAGACACGTAAGAGACTACGTTTTGTGAATTCATGCTACGATATAGTATTGCGTACACAAAATAATGGCCGCAACGTCAAAAAGAAGCTGCGTTTTTACTTTCTATAGGGATTACAAATTATTACGCCAATAGGTCTATACCAATTCATCAAAAACACGACTCAATGAAATAAACATAATAGTTTGGTTAATTCCAATACGATAATTCGTTAACGGTCGCCATGATTATAGTGTAATTTGGCATGCATTATTCTATGCACGCTATAATTTGAATGATGCTCAAATTCATCTTGATGATAGATTGATTTCATTATGAGTCTCATTAAATTGCTCTCGTTGGACAAAAGCTTGCTCACTGACAAACAATTATTAGTGTTGTTGCTGCATCGGTTTTAAACGTCTTTATATCGAGCTTCTTCATTAATTGACTGAGTTTATTATTTGAGCGTTTTATTCTTTCCAAAATTAACTCCATTTAACAACAAATAATAACAACAATAACAATAATAAATAAATAAATAACAATAAATAAATAAATAACAATAAATAATAACAATAACAATAATAACAACAATAACAACAATAAATAAATAACAATAATAATAATAATAAATAATAATAACAACAATAAATAAATAAATAAATAACAACAATAATAACAACAATAATAACAATAACAATAAATAATAATAACAATAATAAATAACAATAAATAATAACAATAAATAATAATAAATAATAATAATAATAAATAAATAAATAACAATAATAATAACAATAATAATAATAATAATAAATAAATAAATAAATAAATAACAACAATAATAACAACAATAACAATAATAATAATAATACAATAAATAAATAATAATAATAATAATAATAATAATAATAAATAAATAACAACAATAAATAACAATAACAATAAATAAATAATAATAATAATAATAATAATAATAAATAATAATAGCAATAATAATAATAACAATAATAACAAATAATAAATAATAACAATAAATAACAATAATAATAAATAAACAACAATAACAACAATAAATAACAACAACAACAACAACAACAACAACAACAACAACAACAACAACAACAACAACAACAACAACAACAACAACAACAACAACAACAACAACAACAACAACAACAACAACAACAACAACAACAACAACAACAACAACAACGTTGATTTATATAGCGCACGTATCCACCAAACTGGTGCTCAAGGCGCATTATATTATTACCCCTGCTCATCAGGCTCATCAATCATTCCTGAAACCATCTCAGCTCCCTGGGGAGTATGCAGCTCAATTGCTGCCATTACAGCGCATATATAGGACTAATCAAACACAACAACCAACTCTGCCCTCACAGGTACCCATTTACCCCTGGGTGGAGAGAAGCAATTATGGTAAAGTGTCTTGCTCAAGGACACAAGCACCACGGTCGCGGTTGGGATTCAAACCTACATTCTGACGACTCGGCCATCAGAACACAAATCCGATGCACTAAACCGCTCGACCATGGCACTCCATTTAAATATAATGTCGTCACTATTACGTCCAAACTATTATACTGTCCCAACCCAACTACAACGGTACATGTGGGTCTATCCCAACTATAGTTTGGACCGATGCTATAGTTGTGTTATTAACACCCAGTTTCTGCTGGGTGTAAAGCTGGTGGTGTTATATCAATCTTCCCGGCTAGAAATAATGTTGTCCAAATTGTATGTACCGACTCGAAACGCGCATGTAAACAACATTGATCTAACAGCATGTTGCCGTCAACAGCTCGTGCACGGATCGCTATATCATAGAGCAAGGACATATTAAAAAGCTCATGCACTGGACTTTCGACCATTTAAAAGCTCAATGTTAAACAAAATACGACTTTCTACAAATACTCTTTTTGGGGCACATTGTATAAAATATAAATGCGAAGTTTTTGGTTCTTATTACAGATAATTGTTTCACAAAAGCCAGTGTACCAACTTCCGTTTTTTCCTCAACAATAATGGTTGCGCCCATCTTATGGCAAGTCTTGTTGTTTCTTATGGTACCGGTAAGTCTTGTTACCTGTGTATATTAATGCACTATACTTCTTTACAAGATATCTCAAAAAGTTCTCCACCGATTCGGATGAAATTTGCTGAATATGTTGAGTTTGCTACATGGACCAATCGAGTAGATTTGGACGAAGATCCGATTTAAGAAAACCGTATTTTTAGGACCATATCTAACGTTTCTAATGTTAACATTATCGCGGATCAGTGCGCTAAGTAGAAACGAGGGGCCGCACTAACGACCTGTTTACTTATAACCTAATGTTTTCATCAAGTTTAAAGAATCGTTGGTGGCTCAAAATTTATCTACGTGTACAGCATAATCAAATAGGGTAATTGACGACTTCTAGGATTTTTTTTCTCTGAACAAAAAACGCTAAAAGAGTGCTTTTCTAGTTTCTTATGGCATAGTCGTGTTGTTTCTCGGGGTCCCAGGGTAAGTAAATAGATGTATCTAATGCAACTCCTTTAATAAAATATCACTTTTTGCTATTACTAATCCATTAAGAATCCTAACTGTAACGGTCCAACTCATCGCAATGAGTTCTCATTTATTAACATATCGTACCAAAAATAAGCATATGTTTTGTTTTAGATATAATGATTAAGCTAATATAAGGTACAGAATCGGTAAATCAAAAATAACCAATATTCCAAAAAATCTTACTTAGTGTAAAGTTGATGATGGTATTAATCTTCACCAGAATTTTACCTGATGTGCTGTATAATTAAAACATTTTAAAGATGTCTAGGTCGAAATAATTATATTTCCATTGTTCCACGCTACATGAATATAAACAAATCAAATGTAGCAGAAACTATTAGTTTTGCCAATGTACAAATGGCGTACCATAGACTTTGCAAATTAAATTGTTTTAGGGCGTGCGTCCATCCGTCAATGGCCTATATTATCTTTTGCCTTACAATTGTGTGTATTTTATTTAGTTTTGTTTATTTTTGTCTATGACTATTGTTTTCAGTGAAGGTAATAATGCTATAGAGAAGAACACGTTTGATGTGAGTTCCTATACCAGTCTATCTTCATTTCTGCTTTCCCCGCCTATATATGGTACCGTACATTATTTGAAATGTATAACGTGTTATACGAGGACAAGATTTAACATTATTGTTTATGCTTCAAACAAGAAATGTGTGATTTTGTCGTTGCCAGGAATGGTCGTTGACTAGGCATGCGTGTCCTAATTGGGAAGCTGCGCATGGCTCGTTTAACTACACACTAGATGGGCGTTTCCGTAGTGATCCTCAAACATGCAATGAAACTACAAGGTGCAATACGGATCCCAATGGCACCATCTTTACCGTCTCAACGACAGACGACTTGAACTTCATTATGTCGCAGCGTTCTGAATTACATGAATGTGAAATTTGGATTGGTTGCTATAAAACAGTTCCGGTATGCTACCAATAATAATAATACAACTAGGCTAATATTGATAAAAACCATTTTATAAAAAATGAGGGCAATTCTTTCATAATGTAAACACGATATTTTTAACAATAAGTTGATAAAAGAAATGAGTCATTGCTTAAACATAGTGTCACTATGAGTATGCTTACTTTCTTTCTGTTAATATTATGTTCCTTAACCATGCTAGTTTCAGTTTGATTCATCATGAGAAATATAGACTTGGTAAAATTGTTCTCAAGGTGGGATCCAAATCATCTTGAAACAAATTAATAATTTTAAAGAAAAATAGAAAATAAATTTGAATTTCCCAAAATGAAGCTCTAATTTTGTATTTAGTATAGAAATCCATGTTCATGTCGAATTACTGTAAATTCATTTTTAAATTTGTGTAATCTGATTGTTATTCAGCTGTCAGCTGCCATGTTCAGTTCACTAAATGAATAATGATAATATTAAAAAATTAAAAAGCACTATTGTATATTTTCCATGCTTTGACGATAGACATTTGACAAAAGTATTTTGGTCTGTCAGAGATTTATCGCATATTATTATTGATTTAGGATAGTAAAACCTCTCTAATATTGATTTCCCCGTTGAGATAAATAAATCAAAGCATCGTATCTCAGGCATGTCTCTGTCCGAGATGTGCTTTCTAACTGAGCATATAACTGAGCATATAACTGAACACCAATAAGGAGGAAACAAATTCTCATCTGCAGATTAAAATTAAATGAAACAGAAATCTACAAATAATGTGTAAACTATAGCTCCCATTGTGTATAATATGTTACATGTACAGTTCACTTTTAAATAGATATATTGTTTTCATAATAATTATTCATCAGGGGACTGCCTGTGGTATCAATCGAGTAAGAGGTAAGACATTTGTGTTCAATTTCAATTTATTTCATTTATGTTTTATATTACTACTTCACCGAACTTCATCTCGCTATATTATTTAAAATATTATACATTTTATTAAGAGATCACAATGTTATACTGACCTATGTTACTATTTTTTCGTAATTTCATTGTTACACTGCACTGTACTGAAGGACCTAATTATTCCAGTATCATCGTATAGTGAGATTTAAAAAGACAAAATTGTCACAATCAACAGGGCAAGGAATCGGAGTGCTAATTTTAGATTAACTCAGTGACTGAAAATAATACCTGACATGACAAGGTCATATTACCGTTACATAAATGATCCAGTAATGTTCAGTCACTGTGTTGCATCTGCTAAACCCAAAGGATTTCTAATTCCATGCCCT
>CM055826.1:22028501-22066902 GCA_029582265.1 Zoroaster sp. YZ-2022
GATCAAAAAGAGTACTCCTAATGTATATCTTTTCATGGAAAGCAAGCATAGCTCTCTCGTAGATGCACTTTTGCAAACATTACCACAAAATATAAAAAAATAAAAAATATGAAAAAAGCTCTGGCCAGTCCCATTTTATTTCCGACGCCTGCTGTATATTTCTTATGAAAGATGTTTACAGTGTATTTTGTCTTAGGTCTATATTTATTGCAATTTTACATGTTTACATCATTGGTAACGCTGTATGTTTTCGGTTATTTCGGGAACCGGATACCCGAAATTGGAAATCTTCGGATACCCGGGTACCTGTAAACAATGAATAAAGTAACCAATATGAACACAAGTTTCTCTTGTTTTATTAATAGATTCATAATATATGTGGGCTTACTGTAATAATTTCCCACCTCTATAATAAAAACGACTCGTTGCATTCCCATTCCCCACACAAGAAAAAGTTAACAAAAAATTGGAGACTCATTTGTGTGGCTTAAATAATCGTTTACGGGTAATTGGAATCGAAAATTGGAACCAGATAATGACAGTTTCGGTCAGAGCCTTAATCATTGGTACCGGTACTCGGTTTATTGCTGTTTTAAAAACTGTTGAGTCTTTTAATCGGAAGGTAATTGTGAGTATGATTATGGGGAGTTCGTACTCATGACAGTACCTGGCCGATATGGGAATAAAAACTGCCCTCTATTGACAAATGTGAAACATTTTAAATACATCATTCCACATTTTCTAGAAACGTGCGGAAAAATTTATCGGCTGCATTAAAAGATGAGCGATTTTTCAATGCAACATGTCAAACGTCTATGAGCTTCTAGATCGATATGAACATTTTAGAACACTTTATTTTGAAATGAAACCATCCCAGATTGTGCAGTTTATCAGGATTTGTGTAATCATAACTTTAAGTGATGATTTCAAAAGTTTAATAAACAAGTTTCAATTACATTTCGATTACTAACTTATTAACTTATTATCAGTTGTACTTAAATTAAATCAATCTCAATAAAAAAATATAATTGTACACAGACAAAAAGTGTGTTGAATATATTACTTGAATTACTTGTAGTACCTACAAGCTACAGATTTTTTCTGTACCGAGTTTAATCTTTGCAATATGATCCCACAAGAAATTGATTTAAGCAGCTTTGTTGTACTGACACTGTTATGTTTTAACATCTTTTGCCGCTCTTTTTTTTTTGCAATGTGTGCGAATGCAAATAGTACCGTATGGTATTCCTATTCACCTTATTCATATGAATTTTGTCTGTTTGCAGGGGCAAACTCGCTTTCAAATATCATTGAATTTTAAGTTAATTGATAGAAATAGCTACATTCATTTATTTATTCCTCATGTCAAGAATGAACTTTTCTTTGAAACTATCAGATTATTGGGTCTTCTCGCTGGTGCATGTAAGCTACAGATTGTGGTTGTGAGAATTACAGTTTCACTTTCGTATTTACCGTGAATAAGGCGAATTGGTTAGAAATCACAAAAAACGTTACGTCATCTTTTCAAAAAGTCGGTCCGGGTGTGCTTTGACGAAAGTAAAACAAAATCCTGAAAAATGGGTAGCGGGCCTGCATGGGTCTCCCTTTCGTCTAAAGGACAAAAGCCCCTGAACCTCCTAGATGTTTAATTTTAGAGGTCTCTCCACATCCCCACAAACAAGAAACTAGAGGATTGGACACAATACAGGCTTCTTCTTTCTTTCCTTGGTGGCTACTTCTCTTCTTTCAAGAAAGGTTTGAGGCAAAGGGGAGATTTGAAAACAAAAAAATCCTGAATTCTGGAAAAATCTTGAGAAATCACAGGCAATTCGGTCAAAACTGACTTGGTATTAGGGGATACAAACAAACACAAAAGGAATACCAATTGGCAAAATATAAAATTTAAAAAAAATAAATAAATAAATAAAATGTTTAGCAGATTTAGTGACCAGCTAAACGTTCGTACAAAATGTATGCATTTTGGCTGGTAGTCTGTTTTATGTTGCTTAGCAACATTCTCTGCTTAGCAGCTCTATGAAATTGGCCGCTGGATTACAGTCATAAGAATTATACAGTTTGATCACCACTTGGTCATGAATATTTAAAAGGCATGTACAACATTGGTAATGATGGGGGAAAAAAATGTTTCAACATTTTCACAGTTAAAAGATAACCTTTGAAAAAGGGAATATATATTTTTCTTTCTCTAAAATCAGTTTTTCAAACAGTAAACATTTACCGGCAGGATGATTGATTACTACTTATACATATATTGTTCTCAAGTAAATGCTATTAGGTTAACCCTAACTACCCCCCCCCCCCCCAGCCCTGCAAAATCCTCCAAGGGACACTTTTTGAGAAACATTCAGCACTGTTGGAAACTGGTACTTTCACCTCTACAAATGGGGCGAAATTACTACCTGGCAAGAAGTACAAGGCCATAAGTGCTGAATATGAAAGATCAATACAAATGCATTGTGCATTTTTAAGATAAGGGCATGTTTCCAAAAGTGCACTGATGGATGTTGGAGGATTCAGGAAGGTTCCTAGCCAGAATACCTAGGGGGTTAGTGTTAGGCCAAAAAAATCTCTGGTTTCTGGTCTCCGCGAGTCGATCGCCTCAGACCCGCCCGTCGGCATTTTTATTTAATTTTTCCAAGAAACGATGTCCAATTGCAGCCAATTTTGCCCAATTTGTGAGGCCTCTCTTAGCCACCATACTTTGTTTGTGGCAAAAAAATAGATTTAAGCGCGTCACCGCACCGATTTTGAAGGCGACCGATGACCTTTTTTTTGGCCTAACCTTTTCAAGTTTTCATCACAATAGTTGCTTACGTTTTTAAGATAACAACGATTAACTGTTGCATGTGTGATTATTTTTGTTTGTTTGTTTGTTTGTTTGTTTATTGCCGGACCGCAACTTTTTTTAAATTCGACATAGCAATTCCTTTGCTCTTAAATGAATTGCACTTTATAGACGAAACAAATTCTCAGGTTGATCAATACATTTACCAACTTTACACCAAGTAAGTTTTTAGACAATAATTCTTTATATATTTATACATATATAATACATACTGTTCATATAAACATTCACACTGTTGCCTGCCATTATTGTTGCACCCCAAGGTCACACCTGCGAAATGTATGGCAATAATTCAAAGCCCGAGTGTTGCATTGTGCGATGGGCTGAACCTGATCGGTAAGCAAGCGTGACCAGAAACATCAGTGTCGGGTAATTAATTTTGTTTTGCTACAGATTGTATCAGCCCCAATATCGTTATAACAAGTCATCAGTTTCAATCATTATCATTACTCCCAATTGGTGAATGCAGGCCTGCTCGTGAAGCCAGCTTAGTCGCGCATATTTAATTGATGGGAAAACACTATTCGAGAAACCAGTGGGATCTATAGGTGGATACAGCTACATTAAAACCTCATCCGAAAAGAAAAATATTTGTAAAAACAATAAAGTCTGTTCCAATATAAGTTTTGTTTTTAACCATTGCTATGAAATCGTGCTGACCAGCTGTCCGGATATGCATGTTCTGTGACTAAAAAAAAGGAAAGATTCCTATTTCAAGTATTCCAATAAAAGTAAAAATATATATTGATGTTTGGGGATTGAATTGTTTTGTTTTCAATGCTTTAAACAATTTGAGAGTTTTATTTTGTTCATTGTTTTTTTCATTTCATGTCTCAAATGATTGTATTATTTATTTGGAGCATGCACTGTAAAAATGGTGTTTAGAATTTAAACACATGCAAAACCGTTTACAATAAACGCGTTTAGGAATGTGTTTAAATGCTAAACGGCTATCTTCTGTACATGTCACAAAGCTAAACGTGCTTAGCTTTTTGACACCTGTTCATATGGCTTTTAACATTCAAACACACATCAAAGAAAAGCACAATCTAAACATGTTTTAGGCTAAATATGTGAAAAAGTGAGTACAAGCTATGAGTTTAGAAATGTGTTTGGATTCTAAACACCATTTTACCGTGCATAAATTTGACCCGATAACTGCTCGTGACGTTGTTATTTTAGGCCCCGCCCACACATTGCATTTATCAAATTAGTTTGGATTGAGAAGTAAAGTTGTTTTCTTTCAGGAATATGGAATCATGTTGCATTTGGGACATATTTCCCTTATCGTTGGGTCCACTGAGTTTAGTTACTTAACCCCGTGCCCCTGCTCAGATTAAAAAGAAATATCTATACGCATTGGCGGATCCAGGGGGCTAAGGGGGCTGTAGCCTCCCCCCCTAAAATCGTTTAAAAAAAATTAAAAAGGAGAAAAAGAGAGAGAGAGAGAGAGAGAGAGAGAGAGAGGGGGGAGGGGAGGGGAGAACACTCCCATTCCCTCACTGTGCTTTGTTTTTTTTCTCCCTTTGATTATTTCATTGTAATTTTTTTAGTACTGAAAAATAATTGTTTTTGATTCTCAGCCCCCCGCCAAAATTTTTTTTTTCTGGATCCGCCCATAGTAATTATTCTCAATGCGTAAAAAGTGGGTACCACCTATTTTGTTTTTCATCCATACAAGTCCACGAGACCAAACCGAGACTGGTATGAGAAGTTTGACCGTTTTGTGAATTTATGCTACGATATAGTATTGCGTACACAAAATAATGGCCGCAACGTCAAAAAGAAGCTACGTAATTACTTTTTATAGGGATTACAAATTATTATGCCAATAGGCCTACACCAATTCATCAAAAACACGACTCAATGAAATAAACATAATGGTTCGGTTAATTCCAATATGATAATTCGTTAACGGTCGCCATGATTATAGTGCAATTTTGGCATGCATTATTCTATTCACGCTATAATTTGAATGATGCTCAAATTCATCTTGATGATAGATTGATTTCATTAAATTGCTCTCGTTGGACAAAAGCTTGTTCACTGAACGACAAACAATTATTAGTGTTGTTGCATCGGTTTTAAACGTCTTTATATCGAGCTTCTTCATTAATTGATTTTATTATTTGAGCGTTTTATTCTTTCCAATCATCATCATCATCATCATCATCATCATCATCATCATCATCATCATCATCATCATCATCATCATCATCATCATCATCATCATCATCATCATCATCATCATCATCATCATCATCATCATCATCATCATCATCATCATCATCATCATCATCATCATCATCATCATCATCATCATCATCATCATCATCATCATCATCATCATCATCATCATCATCATCATCATCATCATCATCATCATCATCATCATCATCATCATCATCATCATCATCATCATCATCATCATCATCATCATCATCATCATCATCATCATCATCATCATCATCATCATCATCATCATCATCATCATCATCATCATCATCATCATCATCATCATCATCATCATCATCATCATCATCATCATCATCATCATCATCATCATCATCATCATCATCATCATCATCATCATCATCATCATCATCATCATCATCATCATCATCATCATCATCATCATCATCATCATCATCATCATCATCATCATCATCATCATCATCATCATCATCATCATCATCATCATCATCATCATCATCATCATCATCATCATCATCATCATCATCATCATCATCATCATCATCATCATCATCATCATCATCATCATCATCATCATCATCATCATCATCATCATCATCATCATCATCATCATCATCATCATCATCATCATCATCATCATCATCATCATCATCATCATCATCATCATCATCATCATCATCATCATCATCATCATCATCATCATCATCATCATCATCATCATCATCATCATCATCATCATCATCATCATCATCATCATCATCATCACTTATATAGCGCACGTATCCACCAAACTGGTGCTCAAGGCGCATTATATTATTACCCCTGCTCATCAGGCTCATAAATCATTCCTGAAACCATCTCAGCTCCCTGGTGAGTATGCAGCTCACTTGCTGCCATTACAGCGCATATAGGGCTAATCTAACAGAACAACCAACTCTGCCCTCACAGGTACCCATTTACCCCTGGGTGGAGAGAAGCAATTATGGTAAAGTGTCTTGCTGAAGAACACAAGCACCATGGTCGCGGTTGGGATTCGAACCCACATTCTGACGACTCAGCCATCAGAACACAAATCCGATGCACTAAACCGCTCGACCACGGCACTCCATTTAAATATAATGTTGACACTATTACGTCCAAACTATTATACTGTCCCAACCCAACTACAACGGTACATTTGGGTCTATCCCAACTATAGTTTGGACCGATGCTATAGCTGGGGTGAGACAACACCTCTTCTGTTATCAACACCAGTTTCTGCTGGGTGTAAAGCTGGTGATGTTATATCAATCTTCTCGGCTAGAAATAATGTTGTCCAAAGTGTTGTCATTCGGTGCCGACACAATACTGAATGAAAGCGTTCGGCACTGTACCGACTCGAAACGCGCATGTAAACAACATTGATCTAACAGCATGTTGCCGTCAACAGCTCGTGCACGGATCGCTATATTTAAAAGCTCATGTACTGGACTTTCGACCATTTAAAAGCTTAATGTTAAACAAAATACGACTTTCTACAAATACTTTTTGGGGCACATTGTAAAAAATATAAATGCGAAGTTTTTGGTTCTTATTACAGATAATTGTTTCACAAAAGCCAGTGTACCAACTTCAGTTTTTTTTCCTCAACAATAATGGTTGCGACCATCTTATGGCAAGTCTTGTTGTTTCTTCTGGTACCGGTAAGTCTTGTTAGCTGTGTATATGAATGTACTATACTTCTTTACAAGATATCTCAAAAAGTTCTCCACAGATTCGGATGAAATTTGCTGAATATGTTGAGTTTGTTACATGGACCAATCGATTAGATTTGGACGAAGATTCGATTTAAGAAAAGCTTTTTTTTAGGACCATAGCTAACGTTATCGCGGATCAGTGAGCTAAGTAGAAAGATAGGGACCGCACTAATGACCTGTTTACTTATAACCTAATGTTTTCATCAAGTTTAAAGAATCGTTGGTGGCTCAAAATTTATCTACGTGTACAGCATAATCAAATAGGGTAATTGACGATTTCTAGGATTTTTTTTTCTCTGGAAAAAAACGCTAAAAGAGTGCTTTTCTAGTTTCTTATGATATAGTCGTGTTGTTTCTCGGGGTCCCAGGGTAAGTAAATAGATGTATCTAATGCAACTCCTTTAATAAAATATCACTTTTTGCTATTACTAATCCATTAAGAATCCTAACTGTGACGGTCCATCTCATCGCAATGAGTTCTCATTTATTAACATATCGTACCAAAAATAAGCATATGTTTTGTTTTAGATATAATGATCAAGCTAAGGTAAGATACAGAATCGGTAAATCAAATATAACCAATATTCCAAAAAATCTTACTTAGTGTAAAGTTGATGATGGTATTAATCTTCACCAGAATTTTACTTGATGTGCTGTATAATTAAAACATTTTAAAGATGTCCAGGTCGAAATTAGGAAATAATTATACTTCCTTCGTTCCACGCTACATGAATATAAACAAATCAAATGTAGCAGAAACTATCGGTTTTGCCAATGTACCAATGGCGTACCATAGACTTTGCAAATGAAATTGTTTTAGGGCGTGCGTCCATCCATCAATGGCCTATATTATCTTTTGCCTTACAATTTTGTGTATTTTATTTAGTTTTGTTTATTTTTGTCTATGACTATTGTTTTCAGTGAAGGTAATAATGCTATAGAGAAGAATACGTTTGATGTGAGTTCCTATACCAGTCTGTCTTCCTTTCTGCTTTCCCCGCCTATATATGGTACCGTACATTATTTGAAATGTATAACGTGTTATACGAGGACAAGATTTAACATTATTGTTTATGCTTCAAACAAGAAATGTATGATTTTGTCGTTGCCAGGAATGGTCGTTGACTAGGCATGCGTGTCCTAATTGGGAAGCTACGCATGGCTCGTTTAACTACACACTAGATGGGCGTTTCCGTAGTGATCGTAGTCCTCAAACATGCGATGAAACTACAAGGTGCAATACGGATCCCAATGGCACCATCTTTACCGTCTCAACGACAGACGACTTGAACTTCATTATGTCGCAGAGTTCTGAATTACATGAATGTGGAATTTGGATTGGTTGCTATAACACAGTTCCGGTATGCTACCAATAATAATAATAATACAACTAGGCTAATATTGATAAAAACCATTTCATAAAAAATTATGGCAAATCTTCATCTTTCATAATGTAAACACGATATTTTTGACAATAAGTTGATTCAAATTCTGATCTGCAGATTAAAATTAAATGAAACAGGAATCTACAAATAATGTGTAAACTATAGCTCCCATTGTGTATAATATGTTACATGTAGAGTTCACTTTTAAATAGATATATTGTTTTCATAATAATTATTCATCAGGGGACTGCCTGTGTTGTCAATCGAGTAAGAGGTAAGACATTTGTGTTCAATTTCAATTTATTTCATTTATGTTTTATATTACTACTTCACCGAACTTCATCTCGCCATATTATTTAAAATATTATACATTTTATTAAGAGATCACAATGTTATACTGACCTATGTTACTATTTTTTCGTAATTTCATTGTTACACTGCACTGATGTCAAGTACTGAAGGACCTAACTGTTATTCCAGTATCATCGTACAGTGAGATTTAAAAAGACAAAATTGTCACGATCAACAGGGCAAGGAATCGAAGTGCTAATTCAGTGACTGAAAATAATACCTCACATGACAAGGTCATATTACCGTTACTGTTGCATAAATGATCCAGTAATATTCAGTCACTGTGTTCATCTTAAACTAGGACTCCGATTCCATGCCCTGTTGAATGTCTGCTCTGATTGTGACGATATTGTCTCTTAAAAGATCAATTACCTATAGATTTTGAAAATTTCACGGGCAATTTCGGGCATTTGGTTTTTCTTTTCCGAAACTGCCGTTTTCTGTGAGGAAGAAACTTGTCGAAACACGGGAGATGTAGGCAAACACATTATTGTTTTCAAATAAAAATTAACCCAAAACAAGTCTATAAAGAGTCCAACAGTACTACTCACCGATGCATATATATATTTTCTTCAATAATATACAGTGATCAATATGCTGCAGCAGCAAAATGTTGCAGACGAATCATTCAGAAAATCTGTTCACATGGTCATTATTTGAGTAGTTCTGGATCAGCAAAAACAAATTATAATGCATTTATGATGCGTTTTTTCCAAACATTTATAAGGTTATTATGTGAATGTTTTCCTATGTTTTTCCCATTCTTCTTTTTGGATCAGATCGGTTCGGGAATTGTGTTGTGCTTTATAAGTCTAAACTGCGGAGGAGGTACTGCAAACGCAAGCGTTATCACATCTGCAAAAAAAGTTAGAAAAACCTATATATTGACCAGTAACTAAAACTAAATTTAGAAAATGTGTATTTACTGAAATGCATAGGCCTATATATCAATTCATAAAATATCCAGAAATAAAAATATAATTGTATAAGTAATTAATGTGTACCATTAAACAATTTAAAAAAAAATCTTTTTAAAATATTTGTTTGGTTTTTAGTATGCCTATAGGATTGGGTTTAAACACGTTTTAACAGGCCCTATTTGTCAAACTACCAAAATCTAGTATCACAACAGTTAGGAAACCCTAGAAAATGTTTTACCAGTTTGCAGAAAATGTAGGTAAATGCAAAAAAATTTAATAAAAATTTAACAATAAAATAATACTTCAACAAAAGTAATGTGCAGGGACCCTTTTTTACGAAGTCGCGCTTAGGAAGCAACCCATATAAGAGCAAAATATATTACAGTGATCGCAAGTTTTAATTAAAAACCAATCCGTTAAATAAATTTAATATAAATACAAAACAGCATGCGTGTCACAAGGATTTTTCAGAGGGTTCATTGCTTGCAATTTGTGGCGTTGGGTCAAGACTGGCGTAGAAGACAGGGTCTCAGAAAAGTGGAGATAAACACTGCCCAAAAAGTGCAGCACACATATACAAATATGAAAAAGGGCATGACGATGAACAATTTTCAACATTAAGTGCCAGGATATAAGCATTCCAGGCCAAAGTGTCACAATTTGCAAAGATGCAAAGATGGTAAATTAAAATGAATTGAGGCCCACAGAATAATGACATACATTATAATCCTTTGTTGTCTTGTTGTTCATTGTTGCAAAAGTTGTATTCCCATATTGACAATATTTAGTGATCATTATCAATTATTCGATTATCATTTTATTTTAAAATGTGTCTTTCCCAGACATTACATACATAGATAATATGACAACATCTACGGCAAGGGCAACAACTCTAAAAGAAACTAATAGTACACCGATCACATGTATGTCGGTAAGTTTAATAATATTGCCTTCAATAATATTGCCTTCAATCCTTGCTCTATGCTTCAACTAAATATACGACTGGTATGATCTCAACCAGCCAAACTACGGAATCGGTAAGTGCTACTCGTTCGACACTTTTGTCCTTTACTGATCTTTCGACAGAACCTTGAAAAACCGGGAACACTTGACGCGTTTATAACTTAAACACATGTGTTCATAAATTAAACAGTGGTAATTATAAGGTGTTTAAAATCTAAACGGTAATGTTTATAATGTGTTTATATAAAAAACGCCAAATAAGATTCATTCAGTTACAAAAAGACTAAGTTAATATTTCAACTGCAAGTAAATTAGTTGTGTTACGGCAATCGAGGGGTGGTTGTCGTTGCAATCGAACGGTAATAATAGGCCTACACACTCATTCCGATAAGCCATTATTCAGTTAAACGTGTTAGAGTGTTTATAAACTGTTGCAAAAAAAGCGTTTATAACTTAAACACCTGGTTTTACAGTGTATTTGTTCATTCTTTGACCCTGGTTATAGTTTGTTTATGAGCTGAATTTCTAAATATTTATCAAAAATGTAGTATACACTTATTATCGAGTTATTAACGGATCCAATCAAACCATGAAATAAAATACCCCTGGACAAAAATAACCAAAGAAATAATAACAAGATATTGCTGTTTGAATTATTCAGAAAAGAACTTATACAAAATATTACGCCAGTCTGTGGCGGATCCTGGTGGGTCAAAGGGAGTGTGTGTGTGGCCCCCTTTTTTGAAAGTCATCCATGTACACAAATTAAAAATGACAAATTAGACAATTTACGAATAGACCATCTCTTTCCAAAGTTAATCGTTTCAATGCGGTTTAATTTGCTTGAGCACAAAAAACCTGGTAAAATTTCCTTTTCTGAAGCATATTTATAATATGAAAATTGTTATGATGCATTTTTACATCTGTACAGGCGATTTTGCTAATTTCGAAAATAAAACTGATTTGTTATTTAACTTTGTGGGCCTTAAACATAGGCCTTCACTGAACCCATTACTTTGCTAGCTGCATGATATTTTCTCGTATCGTCTTCAGACTACAGATAGTGAAGACCAACAACAGACCAACCAGGACATAGATACCATATCCACTGATCTGGCAATGTGGGGTGCTTCTTCCAAAAATATGACAGACTTTTCCTTATCTGAGAACGATTACGGTGAGTTTTGTTTTATTTTCCATGTCATAACAATGTTTCAAAAGGTAAAACATTGGTAATGTTGGCAAAACTGCTTCAACAAGTATGTCTGCTCTTTCTGAATCAAGATATACATGTACAACTAACATGCAAGTTTAAATTTGTTACGTTGTAAAAATCATCAGCTTAACACTAAGTAAGTAGAATTTTACAATACAATTCTACAATTTGTATTTTTTATTTGTTTTTAATACCAATTATGTGCTCTAATATACCTTTTAATAACTCCAGTGATCGCGTTAATTGGAATAGAGACAAACTTCATTTCAGACTGACATTGGTATCAGCAGAAGACTATTACCTATATGTAGGTAATAGACCTCTGGTATCAGTGAATCCGTTATTTGTCAATGTACTGGGAATTAATGTGTCATTTATTATAGTCTCTTTTTGGTACATAATTATATTGATAATGCTACATACATCTTTGTCAGGTTCCCTTTACGCAAGTGCAATCTTAGCACTGATACTCAATATATCAAATGTACTGCCAATTATCTGCCATCCTATGTTTGATCAGTGATCACGTGATAAGAGTACATTACCCTGTCATTTATGACATTCTCTGACAAGCATGTCATTGGTCGCTACCATTAATGCTTAAGTTTCAAATAATCAGCCACTGTGTTTTAATCTTATGTCAAATATTCAGCAATACGGTCCATGCATTTGGAACCATCATCTTCCGAAGACAGAATGATTGCCAAATAGTATAGGATAACTAAAACAAAACTCAATATTTGCCAGTGATTTTTAATTACTTACTTGCTCGTTGTCCGTTACAGAAATCGCACTGCGTGCTCTCTACAACCTGAAAGTTAAAACCGAGTTAGTACTGAAGTCTGTCAAAATAGAAATACAATCGGGGGCACTGAGTGGCATAAATGGTGAGTATATAAGAACTGTTCACATTAAACATCAACTTTATAACCTATGTAAACAGAATTCTGTAATCTTCAAAAGCCTTATTTTCATATTGATTACGTTGCCCACGTCTCAAAAAGCTATCGATCTTCGCCGCCGTCTTTCAACATAATAACTGCTTAATTTGACTATGTAGCTTATTTGGTTAAATCTGTGTGATCAACTGTTGCAACAAAAAGGGTTGTTGCCATGGCAATCGACAATATCTTATATTACTTTAACCCTATCAAGCTTCATACCGAAATCAACGACGTTTGGTGTTCATAGTTGCCATGTCAACCGTTTATTTTGGGGGTTTTGTCAACTATCAAAAGTAAAAATTCAATTGGACCGTTTCTGTCTTTATTGTAATTTTGCGTAAAACTTCAATAATCAATGATCAATAATGTTTTGGTACAAAATGGAAAAATTATGGCCATAGTGCCCTCTATCGGTGATCTAAGTGAGGTCACATTATTGATCGTTGTCAACAATGATGCAGCATTGCATTGTCTCACAGAGAGCCTGTTTCCATAGGAAATCAGCATGTATTTCTTGTACTTCTCTTGATTTTAAAGCCTCCATAGCTGTGGTATCATCAAAGAAATTGGGCATTCGTTCGCTGTCAGACAAGAACCGAAGCAATGATCCATTTATAGCAACGGCCCTAGTGTCTATCTCCGTGGTTGCTTGGGATGAAGGTGGAAAGTTCAACTTCCGAGACTATCCGATCCAGCTGGAGCTGTTACATTTACAGGTAGGCTTTTTACACTCTTACACTGCAAAAACTGGTGTTAAAAACTACACCATTGGTGCTTATATTAGGCAAATTGCACAATATAAACACCATGGAAGATGTTGACACCAACAGTGTTATTTTAACACCTCAGTTTTTGCGGGGTAATTCAAACTTGACTTGGCATAGGGCCCGCAGGTGTCAAAACCTTTCTGTATCTACTTTTCTGACCCTGTTTTCGGGTCAGTTTGATATTTTATCTTCGTACAAGTAAACAATCAAATATATCATTGTATAGAAATTATTCTCTTGATTAAAACTTATTGGAAAGGGAGGAAATCCAGAAATCACCAACGATTCAACCATTCTATCAAGGCTAGGATACTGTAATTAAATAGAAAAGTACTAACACGGTAACATCATTCGTAAATGACGTTTCTTTTGCAGAATCAGACAGGGAAAACCACAAGAAATTGCTCCTTTTGGAAAGTTTTTGACAAGTAAGTAAGCAGTTTCTGAATCATGACCCATCAAAACAAAAGCAAATTACTAAATAATCGTTGATACTTCATGTTTCAACCCTACCCCCTCCCCCAATCATACGTGAACGCCACCTGCGCCGTCTTGTAGTAAAGAATGAAGGTGCAATCCCATATCAGTGACACTCCATCTTTGTTGACTTTTTGTTTTTGTTTTTCAAGACTCATACAAATTGAGATACAGTGAATCCGTATCTGACTATTTCCAGTGTTTGTCCATTTGACAATAATATGTGTGGGAGTAGTAGGCCTTTTGTTTGAAGGTACTGTAATGTTTATTTGCTGACATGCAGCTACCAATGGAGGCTTTCTAGGACTGTTAATGAGTATGACAAGACACGAGAATTCCACTGAATCGATTTCCTCGTGACCTTTAGAGGTCACCTTTATTTAATGAACAACAGAGGGCGGTAACCAACTTTAGTGATACATCACATCTCCCCCATACAAATTACAAGAACTTTAAATCACAATGAGCAATGAAAACTTTTAGAAAACAGCAAGCTTAAACAAAAGTTTTACAAAGGTTCCTGGGAGAATAATTAAGCAAAAACATTTAGGTAATGAGAGAAACGGAAACATTAGTTGTGTGAAATAGTTAAAGACAGCCAGTGCAATATGTTCCCCCATGAGGTATGCGGCATACCATGTAAACAGAAAACAGAGTACATGTCAGGAGAACATCTGAAAAATTGTGTAACTTAATCAATTTACATGTCAAGTTTTTGAGTGGGTTGTACTACTCTGCCACTTCTGGTAGTAGTGGCCTGACCTACAGCAACAGTTTCATATTTAACACCATGTGATATTGTGTTACTGGGTTCTAACGGCTGGTGGATACGAGTGCTTTCATTTTGTGAACTTACATGGACCGGGTTGGGCATGGGCATGGGCATGGGCAGAGGCATTATGTCCCCTTCACCATCAGTGTGCTCTTGTGTCTGAAAAATGTGCCGTCTGTTCCTCCTGTACACTTTTCCAGATGGTGTTTCTATCATGTAGCTCCTATAGGGTAGTTGTGTTTTTCTGTTACTTTCCCTAGTGCCCATCGACTGTGAGGGTCTTGGAATCTAACCTGTTCCCCAGTTTGTAGTGTGCTCTGGGGTTTGCTACATGTCTTGTCATAGTAGTGTTTTTGTACACTTTGTCTCTTTTTGAGTTTAGTTTGCATGGGCGGAACGACTTGTGGTTTAAGGAGAGTTGATGAAGTGGGAAGTCGACTTTTGAGCAAGCGACTATTGAGTAGTTGTACTGGTGCATAGCCATCCGTGCCATCAATGGGCGTGTTATGATATTCTAACAGTGCCATATAGGGGTCGTGTCCAGATGCTTTGGCTTTTTTCATTAGAGTTTTCACTGTTTGAACACATCGCTCAGCTTGCCCATTGCTTTGTGGATACCTCGGGCTAGAGGTGACATGTTTGAACTCCCACTTGTTTTGGAATGTTCTGAAATCTTCACATACGAACTGACTTGCATTGTCGGTAATTAACATATCTGGTGTACCAGATCGGGCAAAGATAATTTTCAGTTCATGTATGACTGAGTGGGCTGTGAGATCTTGCAAGGCCTGTACTTCCGGAAATTTCAAGTAATAATCAACTACGCGAGCAGATAGTCCACTCCATCTAGGTGGAACACATCTGCAGCCAGTTTAGACCAAGGTCTATTAGGTAAGTCATGTTGGATCATTGGTTCTGCGGGTTGGGCTTTCCTGCTCGACTGACAGATTGCACACTTTGACACGATGCCTTCGATTTGTGAATTCATACCTGGCCAGTATAGGATTGCCCGTGCTCGTTGTTTGAGTTTGATTATCCCAAGGTGGGACTCATGGATCAATTTGAGCATATTCTTCTGTATACTACGCGGAACCACGACCCGGTTGACAAGAAAAATAATACCATCGCACGACACTAATTCACTGTGAACTGCATGATATGGGACAACATCACTCGCCATGTGGTGTTTGTGGGTAGGCCAACCATTGACGATATGGTCCTTGACCTTCGCAAGTGTAGGATCAGCAGCTGTTTCTTCGCGGAACTGCTGTAACCGTGACTCGGTAATTGGGAGGTGCCTTATGATCATGTTGATTTCACATGTGTCGTCAAATTCTGATGCATTGTCAACTCTTCTCTTTATTATGCGGCTTAACGCATCTGGCACAAACATTGTGCAGCCTGGTTGCCACTGTACGCGGATGTCATACCTCAATAGGTGCATGCGCATACGCTGCAGTCTTGGGCTTAACTTATGCAAAGGTTTTTGGAACACTCCCACCAATGGCTTGTGATCTGTGACCACCGTTGTCTGCTTTCCAAAAATATAGTCATGGAATTTGTGGCATGCAAAGAGAATGGCACACATCTCTTTTTCTATGGTCGCATAATTCTTCTCCGCTGTATTTGTACTACGCGATGCATATGCCACTGGTCTGTTGTCTTGTATCAATACTGATCCAAACCCATCTTTGGATGCATCAGTTGCAAGACTGACTGGTTTGTCCACATCATATAACATCAGCACTGGAGCTGAAGTTATGATACCCTTGAGCGTTTCCACAGCTTTGGTGTGTTTTTCGTCCCAATGCCATGCTACTTGTTTTTCCGTAAGCTGTCGCAACGGCGCAGTGACTTCAGAGAGATTGGGAATAAATCTACCAACATAAGTAATCATTCCGAGAAAGGTTTCTAGCTCACTTTTCTTTGTTGGAAGGGGCATTTCCAACACTGACTGGATCCGCGCTGGACTTGGTGAGAGCCCTTCTGCAGAAATCGCATGACCCACATATTCAATTTTGTTCGTGCCTAGAACTGATTTCCTTTTGTTGAGCTTGAGCCCAGATTCTTTGACCTTTTCAAGCAGCTTGGCTACTCGCTCATCATGTTGGGCTGTGTTTTCACCCCAAACTAGGATATCGTCAACAACAACCTCGACCCAAATTCAGTGATCATGACGCGCTGCCAGATTTAACTTGCCGAGGAAATGCCAAATGGTAATACCAAGTATCGAAATCTTCCAAAGGGTGTATTAAACGTTGTCAAATACGAGCTTCTTTTTGTGAGTGGAAGTTGCCAATAACCACTTGTAGCATCAAACTTCGAAAACACTTTAGCATGTGGCATACGTGCGGCAATATCTTGAAGGGTAGGCATAGGGTAATGGGCTCTCTTTATTGCATTGTTTAGCTCTCGCGGGTCAAGGCAAATGCGCACACTGCCATCTGGTTTACTAACAATTGACATGGAACTGACCCAGTCTGTGGGTTCTTCAACGCGCGCAATGACCCCAAGTTTTTCCATGCGTTTTAATTCTGCACTCACTTTTTCGCGCAAGGTATACGGAATAGTGCGTGGAGGGTTTTGAACCGGCGTGGCATCTGCATGCAATGTAATGTCGTATTCATGGTTTCGTAGTCTCCCTAGCCCGTCATACAAATCATCATGGTTTGCGAACGTAATTTTGCTATGTACCGGTATGTTTAATGAACCACCACTAACCACTTCATCTACTCTAACTCTCTTAATCAACCCAAGCCTTTGGCATGTTTTCAGACCTAAGATAGGTTTTACATTTCCTCTTACCACCTGCAAAACAACCTGATATGTTGTATTACCAACCTTCAAATTGGCTATGGTCTTGCCTAATGCCAAAAGCTTGTGTCCTGAATAGGAATGCAGGGATGCATTACTGTGAAGCAATGCCAGTCCAGTGTCTTTGAAACATTCTTCTGGCAGAATGTCCGCTTGGGATCCTGAATCAAGCTTGAAATTCACTGCGGTTCTCCCGATATAACAGGTTTCAATCCAGTCATCTGAATCTTTTCCAGCGATGTAGTCGATTACCAGATCGTCAAGTTGGTTTGGTTGATCCTGCATTTTCACACCGGCAACATCATACTGCATACTGTCCTCATCCTCACTACTGTAGTCGTTGATTTCCCTTACCACCTTTGTTCGGGAGTTGCGTCGGGCTTTGCATATTTTTGATTTGCTAAAATGTCCAACTTTATGGCACGAGTTGCACTTCTCAAACTTCGCAGGACAACGGTTGGTGTAGTGTTCATAGGTGCAAAAGTCACACACTGACTTTGCTCCAGTTTCTGAGTGACGGGTTGCTGGTTCCCTTCGAGTTGTATGTCTGCTGCCATATTTGGCTTTGGATGTCACACGGTTGATTTCTTGTGTTTGCTGGGCCAAGTCTACTTCAGTCTGCAAAGCTTTGACATGTGTGGCACTTATCTCATTGACCTGGCAAATGTTGACACACTTCTCCAGTGTGAGGTTTTCTTCTTGCAAAAGTTTTTCCCGTGTCTTAGTATCTTTCACACCACACACAATTCTATCTCGAAGTAGGGAACTCTCGATGTCCCCAAACTCACATTCTCTGACTAGGCTTTTCAAGGTTGTCAAGTATGTATCAAAAGGCTCATCTACCTTTTGACTTCTTGAATTGAACATGTACCGAAGTACAGACAAATTTCTCTTGGGTTCACAGTACAGCTTAAATTTGGTTTTCAGTACCTGAAGCTTGTCCTTCTCATCATCCGCAAACGTCAATGTAGCGTACACTCGCTGTGCCGCTGGGCCTGCCACATGTAGAAACGTCGCACACTGCACTGGCTCCGGTTTCTTGTGCAGTTCCGTCGCCATGGCGTAGAGGTCGAAAGAACGGCCCCATTCTTTCCAGTTTTTCGCCAAGTTCCCTTCAACATGTTCAAAAGTATTTTGACTTAATCATAAGTCCACTTTTCCTAATTTTTATGAAATAAATTTGGTAAATAAAGTCGAATTTAGAAAAATTACAATAAAATGATAATTTCTTTCATAAAAATTATGAAATTTAAACATTTTTCATTAAAATGAAAATTTAGTTCATAAAAATTAGGAAAAGTGGACTTATGATTAAGTCAAAATACTTTTGAACATGTTCTTCCATCTGCAACTGTCCCGGTGGTTTAAGGCCTGACATTGTGAATTTTAAGATCCGTTTTCTGACACAATGTAATGTTTATTTGCTGACATGCAGCTACCAATGGAGGCTTTCTAGGACTGTTAATGAGTATGACAAGACACGAGAATTCCACTGAATCGATTTCCTCGTGACCTTTAGAGGTCACCTTTATTTAATGAACAACAGAGGGCGGTAACCAACTTTAGTGATACATCACAGGTACCAACAATGACCGATTGGTCAAAAATGGGGAAACGTGTAGAAGAGACAGGATATTTTTTCAGATCCTTTATAGTAGCAATAGCTAAGCTTTCTTGCCTCACTTGGCAATCATCAGTTGCATGTAACGGTTCAAATTAAGGAACCGGGTGGTCTCCTGTCTTATTTGTTTTAGATAAGACATTGAATTGGTGTTCTTTTCAAACAGTTGTAATGTGTCCGTTTTGTTTGAATGAGAGAGTTCGTTGTTTTTATTTGATTTGTTCCTCTAATAAGGAAAGCAGAACATTAAGGGTTTCATCTGGTTCTTCGAAAAAACCAGAGTCGTATGGGGTGGGAGTGAGTTTCTCAGTTGATCCTTTTGGATCTGTTTGTGTGAGATTTGCTTGGATTAGTTTCTCCCGAATGTTTTGGGCCTTTCTGAATGCAACAAAGGGTTGTTTCGGAAATATTTCTGAGAGTTGTGAGTTTTGTTGTATCAGCGGCCAGTGTTTGTTTACTGCTTGTTTCACATCTTTGTGGTTAACGAACGGATTATTTGTTGAGAAAACCAGTGGTACTTCCTTGTTTTGTTTACCTTTCGGTGGCTTGTGAATCAGTTTGGTTTGGTTTGCCAGTGGGACACTTTGGGTGTTGCATTGTTTATCTCAGTTTGAGTATAGCCTCTCGCTAATAGTTTTTGTGAGAAAATCTTGACTTTTTCTACGAAATCTTCCTCATTGTTGGTATTTCTCGCATATCTGAGAGTTTCTCCGTAGATAAATGCTTTGAATACATGGGGTGGGTGTGATGAGGTTTTGTGTAGAAACTGATATGTTTCTTTTGGTTTGGTGTACACTTTTGTGTCAAGTATGCCAGTTTCACGGAAACGTTTTCCTTTGAAAATGGTTAAGTCAAGATAATTGATTGAGGTTTTTGAGGCCTTGTATGTGAATTTGAGAGTCGGATGCATCTGATTCATAGTGTTAATAAGATTTGTGAAATCTTCCATTTCGCCACTATATATGACTAGTATGTCATCTCTGCAGCGCCACCATGTTTGGATATGATCAGCCTGTTGTAGGATTTTGTTTTCGAGATCGTGTAGTGTTATGTCACAGATTTCCGGACTGGCTGTTGAGTCCATTGCACAACCGATTTTCTGGAAAAAGAATTTATTTCCAAATTGGAAACAATTTCTGTTGAGTATGAGTTCCAGAAGTTTACGGATGTATTCGGATGGTGGTTTGTTGATGACATATGGGTGGTTGGTTCGGTCGAGGGCATTGCATACACAGTTTATTGCCTCGGTTTGGCGGATATTTGTGTACATTGAAACAACATCAATACTTGTGATTAGCACATTTTGTGGAAATGTTTTTCCTTCGAGTTTCCGCAGTATGTCTGCTGTGTCGCGGACATAGGTTGGTTGGGCAGTCACTATTGGGAGTAGAAAATGATCTACAAATTCTGAGATTTTGGCGGTTGGACTCGAACATCCACTTATGATTGGTCTTCCAACAAAGGGTGTGCCTGTTGGCGGAGTTTTGTAAATTTTCGGTAGAAAATACATCGTTGGAATGTGACATGCCTGTGGGCTTGGATCGAGATATGCCAAAGTTTGCTTATCGATGTGGTTATTGTTTTGCATTTAGGTTAGGATATTGTGGACTAAGAGGATGGTTTCTGGTGTTATATCTTGGTTGAACTCTGTATAGTGCTCTGATTCAAGATGTTTGTAACCAACCTGTAAATAGTCAGAGCGGTTCATAATGCAAATGCCTCTTCCTTTATCGTATGGTTTGATCACGATTTCAGGGTTGTTCCTAAAAATTTTGAGGGCTGTTAGTTCAAGGCTTGTCATGTTCTTTTTCTGAGTTCTCAGACGGATATGAGCAAGTTGATATTTTGTGGCTTCCAGGTATTGTTCGAGCGTTTCGCTCTGTGTGGTTTTTGGATGCCAGGTAGAGGGTGGTTTGAATGGGTAGGTTTTGGAAGTTTTGTTTGCATTAGGTATGCAATTCTCATTCTTCTTTGGAAGATATTGGTATCACTCAAGAGAGTAGAACGGGTTGGTTTAGCAGGGGTTGGAACGAAGTTTAAACCTTTACCCAGGGCAATTTTCTCAATTTGAGATAGCTTTGCTGTGGATAGGTTTGTGATGAGTTGTTCGCTTTGTTCTGCTAATGTAGTCAATTGACTAATATGGTATTGTTTGGTTTTATTTGAGCGTTCAGGTGAAAATCGTTTCAATTTTCTTTTTGATTGTGAACGTTTAGCTTTCGTAATTTCCTTTTTGCCATAGTCGGGAGATAATTTTGTATCCAATAATATATACTTTTATATTTGTATTATATTAAATAGATAATAATAATGTGGACAAGTGGCATGAGATTTCTCTTTTGAGAAGATGTGGTGGTCCTGAAAAGGACCGGTGGAAATTTGGTCTTTAAAAAGACCGGTGTGTTTGGAAAGAGCTTTTTACACTCCCTCTCTCGAGCCAAACTGATTCACAAGCCACCGAAAGGTAAACAAAACAAGTAAGTACCACTAGTTTTCTTAACAACCTATAATCCGTTCGTTAACCACAAAGATGTGAAACAAGCAGTAAACAAACACTGGCCGCTGATACAACAAAACCCACAACAGACTCTCGGAAATAATTCCGAAACAACCCTTTGTTGCATTCAGAAAGGCCCAAAAAACATTTGGGAGAAACTAATCCGAGCAAATCTCACAAACACTGATCCAAAAGGATCAACTGAGAAACTCGCTCCCACCCCATACGACTCTGATTTTTTCGAAGAACCATATGAAACCCTTAATGTTCTGCTTTCCTTATTAGAGGAACAAATCACATAACATCAACGAACTCTCACTCAAACAAGAACGGACACATTACAACTGTTTGAAAAGAACAGCAATTCAATGTCTTATCTTTAAAAATAAGACAGGAGACCACCCGGTTCTTTAATTTGAACAATTACATGCAACTGATGATTGCCAAGTGAGGCATGAAAGCTTAGGATCTGAAAAAATATCCTGTCTCTTCTACACGTTTCCCCATTTTGACCGATCGGTCATTATTGGTACCTTCAAACAAAAGGCCTACTATTCCCACAAAATATTATTGTCAAATGGAGAAACACTGGAAATAGTCAGATACGGATTCACTGTATTTCAATTTGTATGAGAAATGCATCTTGAAAAACAAAAACAAAAAGTCAACAAAGATGGAGTGTCACTGATATGGGATTGCATCATCATTCTTTACTACTTATTTTGTTTATTCTTCACCAAAAAATGTATCCATTGCTTCTCGGTTTCTATTAGTGAAACTTTTGACGGAGAGTGGTCTGATGAGGGATGTAATGTGGTCGCTGAGGGCGCTAGTTCCACCACGTGCAGCTGTAAACATCTGACCAACTTTGCTGTATTGATGAAGTTGAATCCTGATGAGGTTGTGATTATGTGTACAATTTATTACGCACTGTCTTTATAATTGCATATAACTTCATTATCATATAATTACAGTGTCATTTCACTTGGTTAATGTTCGAAATAGTCTGGTGCCTAAGATACGATGACTTGTAGGGATACATAGGTCTATGAATTAATTAAATTATATATATGATAACAAATCATTTTCACATGAATAATATTGATCTAGAATGTTGTCAGTTGTTTAAAAATGAAACGAGATAGTCATCCGTTCTCATCAGTGAGCCTGCATGTGTGTCTCTCAATTATTGCCGATATATTTTGCAATATCGAGTTTCGTCACTTGAATTTTAGTTAGGTGTCCATGGGTTGGGTTATAGAGAAAATGTCCATGCACATTGTTTTCATTTCCAATGATCTTTAATATCTTATTCTCTGTTTTGAAAATCGTTTCAATGCGGTTTAATTTACTTGAGCACAAAAAAAACTAGTAAAATTTCCTTTTCTGAAGCATATTTATAATATGAAAATTGTTATGGTGCGTTTTTACATATGTATAGGCAATTTTGCTAATTTCGAAAATAAAACTGATTTGTTATTTTAGTACAATTCTATGTGGGCCTTACATAGGCCTTCACTGAAACCATTACTTTGCTAGCTGTATGGTATTTTCTCGTATCGTCTTCAGACTACATATAGTGAAGACCTACAACAGATCAACCAGGACATAGATACCGCATCCACTGATCTGGCAATGTGGGGCGCTTATTCCAAAAATATGACCGACTTTTCTTTATCTGAGGACGATGCCGGTAAGTTTTAAATTTCCCTGTTATAACAATATTTCAAAAGGTAAGGTAAAACATTGGTAATGTTGGCACAACTGCTTCAACGAGTATGTCTGCTCTTTTTGAATCAAGATATACATGTACAACTTACCTACCTGTGAAAGTTCCAACTTTTACGTTGTAACAATCATCAGCTTAACATTAAGCGAGTAGAATTTTACAATGCAATTCTACAATTTGTATTTATTTTATTTTTTTTATTACCAATTATTTGCTCTATATACCTTTTAATAACTCCAGTAATCGCGTTAATTGGAATAGAGACAAACTTCATTTTAGACTGACATTGGTATCAGCAGAAGACTATTACCTATATGTAGGTAATAGACCTCTGGTATCAGTGAATCCGTTATTTGTCAATGTACTGGGAATTAATGTGTCATTTATTATAGTCTCTTTTTGGTACATAATTATATTGATAATGCTACATCCATCTTTGTCAGGTTCCCTTTACGCAAGTGCAATCTTAGCACTGATCCTCAATATATCAAATGTACCAGTAAATTTTATCTGCCAGCCTACGTTTGATCAGTGATCACGTGATAATAGTACATTACCCTGTCATTTATTACATTCTCTGATAAGCATTCATGGCAGCGACCAATGACATGCTTAAGTTTCAAATAATCAGCCACTGTGTTTTAATCTTATGTCAAATATTCAGCAATATGGTCCATGCATTCGGAACATCATCTTCCGAAGACAGAAGGATTGACAAATAGTATAGGATAACTAAAACAAAACTCAATATTTGCCAGTGATTTTTAATTACTTACTTGCAAAAAAATAAATAAACTGATTGCTCGTTGTCCGTTACAGAAATCGCACTGCGTGCTCTCTACAACCTGAAAGTTAAAACCGAGTTAGTACTGAAGTCTGTCAAAATAGAAATACAATCGGGGGCACTGAGTGGCATAAATGGTGAGTATATAAGAACTGTTCACATTAAACATCAACTTTATAACCTATGTAAACAGAATTCTGTAATCTTCAAAAGCCTTATTTTCATATTGATTACGTTGCCTACGTCTCAAAAAGCCATCGATCTTCGCCGCCGTCTTTCGACATAATAACTGCTTAATTTGACTATGTAGCTTATTTGGTTAAATCTGTGTGATCAACTGTTGCAACAAAAAGGGTTGTTGCCATGGCAATGGACAATATCTTATATTACTTTAACCCTATCAAGCTTTGTGCCACAATGTACGTGCCAGAAGGCTTCATACCGAAATCAACGACGTTGGGTGTTCATAGTTGCCATGTCAACCGTTTATTTTGGGGGTTTTGTCAACTATCAAAAGTAAAAATTCAATTGGACCGTTTCTGTCTTTATTGTAATTTTGCGTAAAACTTCAATAATCAATGATCAATAATGTTTTGGTACAAAATGTAAACAATTATGGCCATAGTGCCCTCTATCGGTGATCTAAGTGACGTCACATTATTGATCGTTGTCAACAATGATGCAGCATTGCATTGTCTCACAGAGAGCCTGTTTCCATAGGAAATCAGCATGTATTTCTTGTACTTCTCTTGATTTTAAAGCCTCCATAGCTGTGGTATCATCAAAGAAATTGGGCATTCGTTCGCTGTCAGACAAGAACCGAAGCAATGATCCATTTATAGCAACGGCCCTAGTGTCTATCTCCGTGGTAGCTTGGGATGAAGGTGGAAAGTTCAACTTCCGAGACTATCCGATCAAGCTGGAGCTGTTTCATTTACAGGTAGGCTTTTTACACTCTTACACTGCAAACACTGGTGTTAAAAACTACACCATTGGTGTTTATATTAGGCAACTCGCACAATATAAACACCATGGAAGATGTTGACACCAATAGTGTTATTTTAACACCTCAGTTTTTGCGGGGTAATTCAAACTTGACTTGGCATAGGGCCCGCAGGTGCCAAAACGTTTCTGTATTAACCTTTCTGACCCTGTTTTAGGGTCAGTTTGACAATCAAGTATATTATTATATAGAAATTATTCTCTTGATTAAAACTAATTGGAAAGGGAACAAAATCCATAAATCACTAAAGATTCAACCATTCTATCAAGGCTAGGATGCTGTAATTAAATAGAAAAGTACTAACATGGTAACACCATTCGTAAATGACGTTTCTTTTGCAGAATCAGACAGGGAAAACCACAAGAAATTGCTCCTTTTGGAAAGTTTTTGACAAGTAAGTAAGCAGTTTCTGAATCATGACCCATCAAAACAAAAGCAAATTACTAAATAATCGTTGATACTTCATGTTTCAACCCTACTCCCCCCCCCCCCCCAATCGTACGTGAACGCCACCTGCGCCGTCTTGAACATCTTGCAAAGTGGTTAACCGCGCAGGTAGCACTTAGTTGCCATGTTTAACTGACAGGTCGAATCAAGCTATAAACAATGTTCTGATTATTTTGTTTATTCTTCACCAAAAAATTTATCCATTGCTTCTCGGTTTCTATTAGTGAAACTTTTGACGGAGAGTGGTCTGATAAGGGATGTAATGTGACCGCTGAGGGCGCTAGTTCCACCACGTGCAGCTGTAAACATCTGACTAACTTTGCCGTATTGATGAAGTTGAATCCTGATGAGGTTGTGATTATGTGTACAATTTATTACGCACTGTCTTTATAATTGCATATAACTTCATTATCATATAATTAGAATGTCATTTCCCTTGGTTAATGTTCGAAATAGTCTGGTGCCTAAAATACGATGACTCATGTCATATAGGGATGCATAGGTCTATGAATTAATTAAATTATATAAATATGATAACAAATAATTTTTACCTGAATAATATTGATCTAGGATGTTTTCAGTTGTTTAAAAATGAAACGAGATAGTCATTCGTTCTCATCAGTGAGCCTGCATGAGTGTCTCTCAATTATTACCGATATATTTTGCAATATCGAGTTTCGTCACTTGAATTTTAGTTAAGGGTCCATGGGTTGGGTTATAGAGAAAAGTCCATGCACATTGTTTTCATTTCCAACGATCTTTAATATCCGATTCTCTTGTTCAGGACAAACTGAATCTTCACACTCTTCACAATAGACATTTTATGATATCTGTATAACTGTAGGTTTCAGACATTTTATCTCTAATCCCCATAGTAAAGTTTCAGACAAGTTTTGTACCAAACAAAAACGTTTTAGACTTTCTCAACTCAAATTGCAATTTTTTTTTGGAAAAATGTACGTGTCCGAGTGCAATATTTATTCCCTTTCGGCAGGATTCGCTATCAGTATCAGTTGAGGATGAGAACGCCTTGGAAACTCTTTCGATCATTGTTAGATCTCTCCCAGTCGTCTGCCTTGCGCTCACTCTTTTTGTCTTCGCGTTACTGAGGTTTGTTTTGAAAAAAAAATCATTCGTATTGTAATTTAAAAGGATCAAGTTCACATGTACATTTATTGTTTTAAATTTCATTTCCCTGTTTAATTCATCAAGAAAATGAAATCATTTCATAGATATTTAATTTCACGTTAATATGTTCAGACATGTTGATTTATATGATTTATGTTTTGTATAGGATGTTCAAGACTGAACGTGTTCTTGTCCATGGAAACCTGTCTTTGGCGTTACTTATGTCTCAACTGATTTACCTAACAGGAATTGAGGCGGTTGAGAACGTAAGTTTTTACAAGGAAAACTCGTGAGAACAGGTGATGTACACTGTGTCTGTAAACGGAAACCTATACCGGCATCACGCGTTGTACTGGGTGAAGTGCTCTACCTCACCTTCGTACTTGTCGTAGTGTTTGAAGAGGGAGTCCAACCTGGAAAGAGTGAAAATGTGCCTTAGAGGATCTGAAAAGAGCCATTATGTCATACCCAAAATATAATCCAACAATAAGCTATTTGCTTATCACCCTAACAATAACAATTGGGGCTATTGTGATCCTTGTTGCAAATTAGATACTGACTATAGCACACATTTATGTGACAAACTGGAAATATCTTCACACAAGTTATAATTTTCCTCCTAGCAAATAAAAAACTTTTGGAATATAGGATACAATCATTATTGTCGATGCTGCTTAAATAACTTTAGATGTTATATAAGCAATAACTTACTCGATGTCATACAGGCAGTCCCTTCATGTGTGATTTAAAATCAACTATTCTGTTTGTGTCTCGAAAAGCCATTGTTTCGCAGTCAGCTAGTCTGATATTATCCATGACTTAAAGTCATGCAGGCAGTTTTGTCAAATGGAGTCTTAAACAATTAAACCTTGATAACCAATTTGATATTGTACTGACACACCGTACTAACAGATCCTACTCCTGCCACTACTTTTCGCAGAAAACCACATGTACCGCCATAGCCGTTTTTCTCCACTACTTTCTGCTCGCCTCCTTCGCCTGGATGTTGATAGAGGGCGCCCTGCTTTTCATTAAGGCATCGTTTGTGTTTCATCGAGAGATTCACCCACTCAAGCTCATGCTGATAGGCTGGAGTAAGTTGGCTACGCATAACATTTCCTATTGGAGCTGTTCCATTCAATCAGAAGTTTTGCTGATAATTCTTTGTTTAACCAACATGTATTTCACTGAACGTGGCATTTCCGTTTTCTTGAAATAGATATAACTTATAAAATTATATCAATGTTCTGCCAGTAGCTTTGGGGTAAATGACAGTGGCTTTTATATTTCCATCATTTTGAATTTAAGACATAACCAATTGACATAGTAAGATGATGTTGCTGATGCTCTTTGATAAGTGATGGAGATATCATTAATACCTCTTCTTACCCGTTTATCAGGTATGCCGCTCCCGGTAGTTGCCGTGACGCTCGCAGCAGCACTTGATAAATATGGAAGTAGTAAAGTGTAAGTTTCACCTAGGCCCGACTGGGTAAAAGTAGATCTGACTAAACCCATTAGTTTGCAGTCCAATGTTTGCTTTTAATTAACGATTGCGTAACAATGCATGATATGCACGATATGTACGAATAAATGGTAATAAATAAGGCAAATATGGGAACAACGCTGCAAAAAATATTCACCAGTGGTGTTCATATTGTGCAAAACACCCAATATGAAAACCAAGTGTTATTTTAACGCCCCAGATTGGGTCTACTTTGACTTGTTTACACCCTCCAAACACCATGTGATTCGTCATGAGTATTGGGTACTTTCCTCCAAACAGCGCCAAAACATTAACACATTTGATTTAATGCTTCAAGTGGGGTTAACGTCGCTTTCCCACTGTGCGAATGCGGTGAGCCTCAGACCATGAGCCACGTCGTAGAAGACTGCCCTCTAACACGTCTTGAGGGTGGAATCGCCGCCATTCACACCTGCGACGACACTGCCAAGGATTGGCTATCGGACAAGCTGCAAACCTTCGCTCGGAGATGAAGCATACGACAACAACATTTAATGAATCATGTATCTTAATTTCTCAAGCCAATCAAAATCTGTCTTGTTAATGAAGTAGCTAGTATTGTTTAGTACATTCATTGTTATCTTGGTTTGTTTTTTTCATTAGGTGCTGGCTTGGAGTGTACACTGTCTGGGCATTCATTGTGCCTGTCATCTTTGTTGTTACGGTAAAAAAAACAAATTTAGATTTTAGTTTTTACAAAATGAGCTTGCATGTTTTAAAGTCTGATGTTTATAAAAAAAAAATCGAAGATAAACCTAATTTTCAAAATGTTTTTGGTGATACACTTTAGGGATTTCTATTTACAGGTGAACCTGGGTATAGTTATCTTCGTTCTTCGGTCGTTCCTTCAACTAAAAGTGACCAAAAGCAAGACGGAATTCAAAAACATTAAGTAAGTAAATTGTTGCTTTTTTGTGAAAAATATAAATTAAATTAATTCCTTTGTTCAAGAAATAGCAGTGTACCGATAAGAAAAGTGACGTTGACTTGTATTGATGTTCACAATGCTGAATATTCCTGCAACTACTTTCAGAACCCAGACCTAAACATTATGTTTAAAACAGCAAAGCAAAACATCGTTTTGTTTTGTTGTCTTTTTGAAATATCTGTGTTTCCTTTTTTTTAAATAATTCTCAAATAATTAATAATTCACGATCTTCCGCTGGAACAATAAATTCATGTGGCATGGTTTGTTTCATATCAGGTCCATCATGAGGGTGCTGTTGATAGTCCAGCCACTGATCAGCATCACCTGGATCTTGGGACTCGGTGTGAACGCCCCCAACGAGACCACATTATCATATTATCTCTTCGTCATCTTTAACTCTCTACAGGTATCTAAATCAATCAACTAAATACATTTCAATTTGTATTTTCTTTTTTTAGACTAATAGCAAAAATCTAGAAGAAAAAATATACAAAGGAAGTGTTCACTTTTGGCAATTACTGACAAACACAATAATGTGATGCACCTCACAGGAAAAGGCTTTTTTATTATGTGAAGTCCACTGTGGGAATAGGCACCTGGAACTCTACACCAAGATGGAAAGCTAGAACACCTTATGCATGAACTCGACCAGTTTGACTGGGAAGTGCTAGGGCTGTCCGAAACCCATTGGACTGATTCAGGGGAACTCACAAAGGAACGGTTACCAAATACTATGTTCATGAAATGATACCACGAATAATATTAGATTACAATAAATTCAACATTTACTGAATTAAGTTGGCGATGGTACCAAACATCCTGAGACATTCGTCTGACAGGTTTTGAAATGGAGGCACAACCATAATTCATTTGCCTATAAGAATGCATACAACCAATCTGAATTAATTTTCTTCAGTTTCTCGTGAATGACAACAAACAATTAGCTGTAACATTTACATGTTGGTTTCTATATAAAATAATATCTTCAAGTTTTATGGATGCATTTACAGACATTTTATCAATAGCGCACTATCACTTTAATGGCATTCTTTACTTTCGGATTTCACCCGATTACACAATTTCAATTTCAATCGATCGTCATAATGTGGCGATTGTTTGTTATGAATGAAAACATGTTCAGTTATTTATATCTTTGAGGCCACATTTCATAAGTCCCCTGTCGCCTTATGACCACATAATGTTTTATACAAAATAATACAATAGTTTATAGCCAACGTTTATAATTGTTTTGCCTGTCATTCTTTTCAGGGAGCTTTCATTTTCGTTATTTACTGTGTGCTCACGAAAGAGGTAAGCTTCTAACAGAACACAATAATTGTGACCATCCAACGATTACCCTAGTGACACCGCGATCTCATGTACAGACTCAATACTCCCGTAAATGTTTCGTGATGGTACACTTCTTTTCGAGATGCAACAAATCTGCTCATTTCAATTCATCTCTCGGATTTAATACATTTCAATTTATGACTTCTCGAAATTCTGCGATTAGTCAAATCCTATTTAACGAACTCCTTAGACTCCCCAATATTTTCAAATTCCCTGAAGAATATTAGGAATATTATGGAAGCGAACAAAAGACAAATTTACTGACACGGGATGTGAACCTCCAACCTTTGGATTTCCGTCCCAGTGCTCGACTGCTATCCAGCCGTACGGTTGTTGATTTCCCAAATTGTAAATATCTTTGATAAATTCTTTGAGCGCATTCAGAAACCATATAACCCAATGTATTTCATGTAGTCAGTGATAACACCCATAGTACTACTGAACCTGTGAATCGACAGTTGGGAACCACTCAAAGAGGATGAAGCTTTATAATTAATCCTTTAATGAAATGTTCTAATAAATGATATTGTTACAGTTCAAATCTGCGTTCACCAAACGCTTCTGCAAGACAACCAGTGCCCGAGTTGAGCCAAAAGCAGCCGATGTTCCGATGAACGCCATAAGCGGTGATGGTAGAGACACAGGAAGCAGTAGCTGCACCGTCAATACAACTAGGCCGAGCTGCACCATCAATACAGATATATCTACTAAGTCTAGCTGCACCGTCATCACAGATATATCTACTGGGCCTAGCGGTGCCATCAATACAGATTATTTCTCTAGGCCTGGTAAGTATCATTTGAATATTGGACTATATATAAACCGTCTACGTCTGTTGATTTCTCGGTAGCTTTTTCATTTGTTGAATTTTTGAAATATATGCCAAATTACATTTACCTTACTTCATTTTTACTTTACTTCATATTTTAACAGTTAGGCCTATCAAGAAAGTTCAACCACGGAAGTATTAAAACGACGCCTTTGACCAAGTTACTGCCGCGACGGGTCATCTGTGGTCGGTTGAGCACACGGTTTATATAACTGACTTATTTTTGAGAAAGATTGTGAGAAAAAGATATGATTATTCGTTGCGATATTGATCGTTAACAGTGAGGCTTCATGTTTATCTATTTCATATTATTATATTGTAGTGTATTTAAGGAACCGGTGAAAATAGTGTGTCATGTGTGTAAGCAGTCGTCTGATATGATCTAGTCTGGAGTAAAGTTAACTTATGTAAAGGGACTGTAACAAACCTCGAATAGTAGTCTGGGATCCAGACGAATGATACATGCATATTGTGATTTAAGAAGGAATGCTTCAGACGTGATTAAATTATTATTAATAATGTAATATTTAGAGGCCAACAAAGTTTCTGGTTTGTGGATTTCTTCTTCTATTGAATCCATAAGCTTGATTATTGATCATAAGGGTGCGTTTCATACGTACGTTTTATCTGAAATTCAGTCATAAAAAGCTACTCCTTAGAAGCACAGACACAGAATTACTCTGTAGAGGGGTTGAGGTAAGGCGTGAACCATTCAGTTTCTTTAGACTTTACAGGCGTATGTATATAGTCAAGTTAAACGTATATGACATCGGAAGACTTAAGCTTACTATATAGGTCCTGTTATTATAGAAACCACTTAACCGTGTTTCTTTTGCACCACATGTTTAGTGGATACTAATGAAAGTGCTGGAATTCAATAACAACTTATGCTCTCCCCTGACCATTTCTTATTAAAGGTCTTTGGGTTTTATGTGGAGGTTTTTTGTGCAGAAACTTCAAGCTGTAAAAAAGTTTAGTATCACCTCAAATAATTGGTAATTCAAAAATAGCCAAATGGCCGAATGTTATTGTAAAAACTTACTTAATAATGTAAAGGTGATGATGATATAACATTTCCCTAGGATGTTGTCGTTACATTTTTAAGAGGAGAAAAATCACTGACAATAAATTGATCAAAAAGAGTACTCCTAATGTATATCTTTACATGGAAAGCAAGCATGGCTCTCTCGTAGATGCACTTTTGCAAACATTACCACAAAATAAAATAAAAAATATATATATATAAAAAAGCTCTGGACAGTCCCATTTTATTTCCGACGACTGTTGTATATTTCTTACGAAAGATGTTTATGGTGTATATTGT
Source organism: Zoroaster sp. YZ-2022 (assembly GCA_029582265.1). Lineage (NCBI taxonomy): Eukaryota > Metazoa > Echinodermata > Asteroidea > Forcipulatida > Zoroasteridae > Zoroaster > Zoroaster sp. YZ-2022. The sequence goes on from CM055826.1 coordinate 22,061,092, forward strand.
CTGAGGATCTATATTTATTGCAATTTTACATGTTTACATCATTGGTAACGCTGTGTGTTTTCGGTTATTTCGGGAACCGGATACCCGAAATTGGAAATCTTCGGATACCCGGGTACCCGTAAACAATTTTGTAAAAACACATAAATACTCCCTTTATGTATAAAGTAACCAATATGAACACAAGTTTCTCTTGTTTTATTAATAGATTCATAATATATGTGGGCTTACTGTAATAATTTCCCACCTCTGTAATAAAAACGACTCGTTGCATTCCCATTCCCCACACAAGAAAAAGTTAACAAAAAATCGGAGACTCATTTGTGTGGCTTAAATGTTCGTTTACGGGTAATTGGAATCGAAAATTGGAACCGGATAATGACAGTTTCGGTCAGAGCATTAATCATTGGTACCGGTACTCGGTTTATTGCCGTTTTAAAAACTGTTGAGTCTTTTATTAATCGGAAGGTAATTGTGAGTATGATTATGGGGAGTTCGTACTCATGACAGTACCTGGCCGATATGGGAATAAAAACTGCCCTCTATTGACAAATGTGAAACATTTTAAATACATCATTCCACATTTTCTAGAAACGTGCGGAAAAATTTATCGACTGCATTAAAAGATGAGCTATTTTTCAATGCAAAATGTCAAACGTCTATGAGCTTCTAGATCGATATGAACATTTTAGAACACTTTATTTTGAAATGAAAGCATCCCAGATTGTGCAGTTTATCAGGATTTGTGTAATCATCACTTTAAGTGATGATTTCAAAAGTTTAATAAACAAGTTTCAATTACATTTCGATTACTAACTTCTTAACTTATTATCAGTTGTACTTAAATTAAAGCAATCTCAATAAAAAAATATAATTGTACACAGACAAAAAATGTGTTGAATATATTATTTGAATCACTTGTAGTACCTACAAGCTACAGATTTTTTTTCTGTACCGAGTTTAATCTTTGCAATATGATCTACAAGAAATTGAGTTAAGCAGCTTTGTTGTACTGACATCTTTTGGCGCTCTATTATGTGTGCGAATGCAAATAGTACCGTATGGTATTGTGGCGTTTTTATTCGACGCCGGGGGAAACCCAAGAGACTGATCTTATTGAACCAGGGACACCGACCAGCGCCTATTATCCAAAAAAATATTTATTAACCTTGCGCACAGGTGAGCGGCTACCCGAACACAACGGGGGTATAATTAACGAACGGCGGACTAAGCTAAGGGGGCAGTTCGTTTTGGTGGAAATGTACCACCGCCTAGGGAATGATTACACCTCAATAGGATTAGAGCAATTACCAGTAACCTCAATGAACCTCACAAGGATACAGTGTTACCAAAGACAGTAATTAAATGGTTTATTTCTATAACAATTCAACGAATCAATTACAACGGCTAGGCAATGGTGAACCTCCCTTCATTTAGTACAATGGAAGATATAACTTAGAAATTAAGTACACTATACCTCTTTTATCTCACCAATAAACTTGCTTCGTGGTAAACCTAACCCACTGACTGATCGACTGTATACCTCAATAAATCTAGCGTTTCACAACTCGGCCCCAATTAACAGGTATACCTCACAACAAAGCTTATAAACCTCCACACCGGTTAATTCTACAATAGGGCTACACTTAGTCGTCAATCACACCAACAGTGAATCACAACGGCATTCACCCTTACACGACCTCAGTAAACCTCAGCGGTCCTCAAGGTTTCACAACTCACGCTAGACTCCCGTTCCTACACTTCCCGGAGACAAAGTTATATTTAAAAGGAATGTACAACATTGGTAATGTTGGGAAAAACTGCTTCAACATTTTCGCAGTTAACAGATAACTTATGAAAAAGGGAATATATATTTTTCTTTCTCTAAAATCAGTTTTTCAGACAGTAAACATTTTCAGGCAGGATGATTGATTACTTTACCACTTATACGTATATTGTTATCAAGTAAATGCTATTAGGTTAACCCTAACTACCCCCCACCCCCTGCAAAATCCTCCAAGGGACACTTTTTGGGGAAAATTCAGCACTGTTGGAAACCGTTACTTTCACCTCTTCAAATGTGGCAAAATTACTACCTGGCAAGAAGTACAGGGCCACAAGTGTTGAATATGAAAGATCAATGAAAATACATGGTGCATTTTGAAGATAAGGGCATGTTTCCAAAAGTGCACTGATGGATTTTGGAAGATTCAGGAATGTTTCTAGCCAGAATACCTAGGGGGTTAGTGTTAATCAGTTAAGTACCATTGTTGTAGCTTCCCTTGAAAAGATATTCACACAGTTGAGTGGATACACAGCCTTAACAATTACAAATACGCAAGTCTCAACAATTGAAGATTGAAGATTGAAGATTTAACTCCTTAAGCTGAAAACAAGGGAAGATTCGGTTAACCTCTTAATAATAACAGCCTCTTTCACTGTGTACAAATGCAGAGTAATTAACGCATTCAATTCCAACACTACTTTTAATTATAAACTTCTCTGTAAAACGTTCAAAAATGAAATTGAATTCACAAACTGTATTATACCAAATTTCAAAACATTTGTCTGTTAATTAATTTGTAATGTTTCTGTTTTCTTCTTTTGCTTTGTACAATTGTGTGCTTTTGACATGTAATTGTATTGATGGATAAACAATAAAACGCCTGGAAAAGGCAAAAAAGAAAAAAAGGGGAAGATTCGGTGTGGTTTAAAATCCAAATTAAGTTATAGAAAAGGGTATGTGCGATACTGGCGTATATCCTTCATCTGGTGATATTTGACATCTTAAAATTTACTTTATGTATCTGGTGTTTTAGTTACTATATTTATTTTATATTTATTTTTTTAAATACATATTATAATTTTACTGTATTAATATTTACCCTAACTTCGTGAGCTTTGCGCAAGTTTATTTATTTATTATTTTTTTAAATGGACGAATAAATTAAATTGAATTAGTCCATTCCAGGAATATAGGCCTATAAATGATATGGCCGAAAATTAATTTGTACAAAAACCTGCCGCTGTTGCCCATCCTGACAAATGTTCCGTGTTTGTCCATTTCAATACTAAATAATTAGGTGTTCGGGTATGTACCCGAAACACCTATTGTTTTTGTTCGGTTTTTAGGTGTTCGGGTATGTACCCGAAACACCTATTGTTTTTGTACGGTTTTTTTGTTTTTGTTTTTTTTACTTCATCTTCTTCTTCTTCTCCCGCATCTTGTCCGCAAACAAAAACATACTTGCAAACTTCACATGAACTTGAAACTTGGCATGTACTTAGAACTTAACAAGTAGATGAAACTCCAGTTGTGAGTGACCCCGATTTGACCTTACTTCCTGTCCAAACCGGAAGTCAAAATTTAATATTTAAAAAAATCATATCTCAACAACCACAACAGGTAAATGGACATTTTTTGCACTATTGTATAGATTGTTAATTGTCGAAAAATATTTACAAAAACATGACCCCAATTTGACCTTACTTCCTGTCCAAACCGGAAGTCAAAGTTTAACATTAAAAAAAAGTCATATCTCAACAACCACAAGAGGTAAATTCACAATTTTTGTACCATTATACAGATTGTTAATTGTCGAAAAATATTTACAAAAACGTGACCCCAATTTGACCTTACTTCCTGTCCAAACCGGAAGTCAAAGTTTAATATTTAACAAAAATCATATCTCAACAACCACAAGAGATAAATTCACAATTCTTTCACCATTGTACAGACCGTTAATTGTCAAAAATATTTTCAAAAGGTGACTCTAATTTGACCTTTACTTCCTGTCCAAACCGGAAGTCAAAGTTAAATATTTAAAAAAATCATCTCAACAACCACAAGAGAGAAATTCACAATTCTTTCACTATTGTACAGATCGTTAATTGTCAAATAATATTTAGAAAAAGGTGACCCCAATTTGACCTTACTTCCTGTCCAAACCGGAAGTCAAAGTTTAATATTTAAAAAAATCATATCTCAACAACCACAAGAGGTAAATTAAATTTTTTTGCAGCATTGTACAGATTGTTAATTGTCAAAAATATTTACAAAACATGACCCCAATTTGACCTTTACTTCCTGTCCAAACCGGAAGTCAAAGTTTAATATTTAAAAAATCATATCTCAACAACCACAAGAGGTAAATTCAAAATTTTTAAACCATTGTACAGGTCGTTAATTGTCAAAAATATTTACAAAAAGGTGACCCCATTATGACCTTACTTCCTGTCCAAACCGGAAGTCAAAGTTTAATATTTAAATAAAATCATATCTCAACAACAACAAGAAGTAAATTAAAAATTTTTGTACCATTGTACAGATCGTTAATTGTCAAAAATATTTATACCCCTAATTTGACCCACTTCCTGTCCAAACCGGAAGTGAAAGTTTAATATTTAAAAATCATATCTCAACAACCACAGGAGGTAACTTGACATTTTGTACCATTGTACAGATTGTTAATTGTCAAAAGTATTTACACAAAGGTGACCCCAATTTGACCTTACTTCCTGTCCAAACCGGAAGTCAAAGTTTAATATTAAAATAATTTCTAAATTCAGTATTGTATTGTATTCAAATAAACTTCTCGCGAGAACTTCAACAGACGTTAACATTTGACTTCTCCAACACTTCGAATTGATGACGTAACCATTTTAACTTCAACCGAACACCTTGTTTTTGTTGTGACAAAAACTTATATCTAGTTTTAACTGTTATGTCATTGGCGCTGGCGCCGGCGCTGATGAGAGATGATGAAGGCATATGAACAAACAAATGAATATGCCTACAGAAAATATACCGAGAATAGAATTCGGTCATTTAAAGGGTAATTGGTTATGTTGGAATCCACTGCTTCTAAAAATATACTCACTTTCTTTGAATTAAGCTACAGGCCTACATGAAAGATACAACCTGAAACTGATTTGAAACATTCCATTCTCAAATTACATATTTTTAGAGGGCGTTATTCATTCCCAAAGTAGACAGCACTGAATTTAGAAACGATTTCTTTTTCCTAAATTCGAACAGGAAATTATTTACCTTTCTTTCAGATGACAGCTGCAGCTCGAACAAAACAGTTTTGTGGAAAGATTGGTAATACCATCAGCTTTTTACAATAAAGAATTGGAATAACTACTACCAGAAGTTTATTTCCTACTTCTGCTGTTACTTTACTCTGTGCTATACTCTACCTACATTCTAGTTTTCAAGAAATAATATCATTAATCTATGGCCAAAAAAGTCTCTGGTTTCTGGTCTCCGCGAGTCGATCGCCTCAGACCCGCCCGTCAGCATTTTTATTTTATTTTTCCAAGAAACGATGTCCAATTACAGCCAAATCTGCCCAATTTGTGAGGCCTCTCTTAGCCACCATACTTTGTTTGTGGCCAAAAAATAGATTTAAGCGCGTCACCGCACCGATTTTGAAGGCCACCGGTGACTTTTTTGTTGGCCTATCCTTTTCAAGTTTTCATCACAATAGTTGCTTACGTTTTTAAGATAACAACGATTAACTGTTGCATGTTTTCTAATAATTAAAATTCAACATCACCATGTTTACTCTAAGATGGGAGCACTTAAAAAATGTTGCATGTGTGATTATTTTTGTTTGTTTGTTTGTTTTTTGCTGGACCGCAACTTTGTTTAAATTCGACATAACAATTCCTTTGCTCTCTTAAATGAATTGCACTTTATAGACGAAACCATTTCTCAGGTTGATAAATACATGTACAAACTTTACACCAATTAAGTTTTTAAATAATAATTCTTCATATATTTAGACACATATAATACATACTGTTCAT
>CM055826.1:22067402-22108721 GCA_029582265.1 Zoroaster sp. YZ-2022
AAATTTTTGAAAATTTCACGGGCAATTTCGGGCAATTGGTTTTTCTTTTCTGAAACTGCCGTTTTCTTTGAGGAATAAACTTGTCGAAACACGGGAGATGTAGGCAAACCCATTATTGTTTTAAAATAAAAATTAACCCAAAACAAGTACAATCCTACTACTCACTGATGCATATATATTTTTTCTTCAAAAATACAGTGATCAATATGCTGCAGCAGAAAAAATGCTGAAGACGAATCATTCAGAAAATCTGTTTACATGGTCATTATTTGAGTAGTTCTGGATTAGCAAAAACAAATTATAATGCATTTATGATGCTTTTTTTCCAAACATTTATAAGGTTATTATGTGAATGTTGTTTTCCCATGTTTTTCCTATTCTTCTTTTTGCATCAGGTTGGTTCGGAAATTGTGTTGTGCTTCTTAAGTCTAAACTGCGGAGGAGCTTCTGCAGAGAGAATAGACATCACATCTGCAAAACAAGTTAGAAAAACCTATATATTGACCAGTAACTAAAACTAAATTTAGAAAATGTTTATTTATTGAAATTCATAGTCCTATATATCAAATCATAAAATATCCACAAATATAAATATAACTGTATAAGTAATTCATGTGTACCGTTACACCGTTACCGTTTTTTGTTTTTTTAAATATTTGTTTGGTTTTTGGTTTGCCTATAGGATTGGGTTTAAACACGTTTTAAAAATGCAGCAACAGGCCCTATTTGTCAAACTACCAAAATCTAGTATCACAACAGTTAGGAAACACTAGAAAATGTTTTATCAGTTTGCAGAAAATGTAGGTAAATGCAAAAAAAAAAAAAAAAAAAATTTAACAAAAAATAATACTGCAACAAAAATAATGTCCAGGTGGCCCTTTTTTACGAAGTCGCGCTTAGGAAGCAACCCATATAAAAGAGCAAAATATATTATAGTCATCACAAGTTTTAATTAAAACCAATCCGTTCAATAAATTTAACCATGCGTGTCACAAGGATTTTTTCAAAGGATTCATTGCTTGCAATTTGTGGCGTTGCGTCAAGACAGGCGTAGAAGACAGGGTCTCAGAAAAGGGGAGATAAATACTGCACAAAAAGTGGAGCACACATATACAAATATGAAAAAGGGCGTGACGATGAACAATTTTCAACATTAAGTGCCAGGATATACGTGTAAGCGTACCATGCCAAAGTGTCACAATTTGCAAAGATGAAAGGTATGGTAAATTAAAAAGTACTGAGGCCCACAGAATAATGACATACATTATAATCCTTTGTTGTCTTGTTCATTGTTGCAAAAGTTATATTTCCACATTGAAAATATTTAGTGATCATTATCCATTGCTCGATTATCATTTTATTTTAAAAGTGTCTTTCCCATACATTACATACATAGAGAGTACGACAATACGACAAAGGATTCATTGCTTCCAATTTGTGGCGTTGCGTCAAGACAGGCGTAGAAGACAGAGTCTCAGAAAAGTGGAGATAAACACTGCCCAAAAAGTGGGGCACACATATACAAATATGAAAAAGGTCATGACGATGAACAATTTTCAACATTAAGTGCCAGGATATCAGCGTTCCAGGCCAAAGTGTCACAATTTGCAAAGATGCGAGGTATGGCAAATTAAAATGAATTGAAGCCCACTGAATAATGACATACATTATAATCCTTTGTTGTCTTGTTCATTGTTGCAAAAGTTATATTTCCACATTGAAAATATTTAGTGATCATTATCCATTGCTCGATTATCATTTTATTTTAAAAGTGTCTTTCCCATACATTACATACATAGATAGTACGACAATACCTAAGGCAACAGAAACAATTACTCCAAACGAAACTAATAGTACACCGATCACATGTATGCCGGTAAGTTCAATAATATTGCCTTCAATCCTTGCTCTATGCTTCACCTAAATATACGGCTGGTATGATCTCTGACCAGCCAAACTACGCAATCGGTAAGTGCTACTCGTTCGACATTTTTGTCCTTTACTGATCTTTCGACAGAACCTTGAAATATATTCGAAATTACCTTTATTGTTTCCATATTGCTATACGGTCTGTGTCAACGTCTGTTTGCCCGTAGACCTATATCTTTCATTCTGTATTGTCTGTGTATTTGTTCATTATTTGGCCCTGGTAAGAGTTTGTTGATGAGCTGAATTTATAAATATTTATCAAAAATAGATGGAAGTATTTATGTTTAAAGGGAGTAGTATACACTTATTATCCAGTTATTAACGGATCCCATCAACACATTAAATCCTTCTTTCTTTTTATTATTTTTTTTATGAAAGGTTGCCAAAACACAAAGCACTTAAATGCCACTCAAAGTGCAGGCTGAATACCCTTGGACAAAAAATAACAAACAAAAAATAATAACAAAATAATTTAATGCTCTTGTTTGAATTATTCATCAGAACTGATACAAAATATTACGCCAGTCTGTGGCGGATCCTGGTGGGTCAAAGCGGGAGTGTGACCACTTTTTTGAAAGTCATCCATGTGCACAATTTTTTTTTTAAATTACAAATTAGAAAAATTTTCAAATAGACCATCTATTTCCAAAGTTAAATAATTATTTGAAGTTGCGATCTGACCCTAAAACTGATTTTTCTTGTGTTGCCTTATAGGCCTATAATTTACATGAGTACAAAAAACCTGGTAAAACTTCCTTTATTGAAGCATATTTATAATATGAAAATTGTTATGATGTGTTCTGTAAAGTCGATTTTGCTAATGTTGAAAATAAAACTGATTTGTTATTTTAGTACAATTCTTTGTGGGCCTTACATAGGCCTTCACTGAAACCATTACTTTGCTAGCTGCATGGTATTTTCTCGTATCGTCTTCAGACTACAGATAGTGAAGACCAACAACAGACCAACCACGACATAGATACCACATCCACTGATCTGGCAATGTGGGGCGCTTCTTCCAAAAATATTACCGACTTTTACTTATCTGAGGACGATTCCGGTAAGTTTTGTTTTATTTTCCATGTCATAAACAATGTTTCAAAAGGTAAGGTAAAACATTGGTAATGTTGGCAAAACTGCTTCAACGAGTATGTCTGCTCTTTCTGAATCAAGATATACATGTAAAAATCATCAGCTTAACATTAAGTAAGTAGAATTTTATAATACAATTCTACAATTTGTATTTTTTATTTGTTTTTAATACCAATTATGTGCTCTATATACCTTTAATAACTCCAGTGATCGCGTTAATTGGAATAGAGACAAACTTCATTTCAGACTGACATTGGTATCAGCAGAAGACAATTACCTATATGTAGGTAATAGACCTCTGGTATCAGTGAATCAGTTATTTGTCAATGTACTGGGAATTAATGTGTCATTTATTATAGTCTCTTTTTGGTACATAATTATATTGATAATTGGAATAGAGACAAACTTCATTTCAGACTGACATTATCAGCAGAAGACTATTACCTATATGTAGGTAATAGCCTTCTGGTATCAGTGAATCAGTTATTTGTCAATGTACTGGGAATTAATGTGTCATTTATTATAATCTCTTTTTGGTACATAATTACATTGATAATGCTACATCCATCTTTGTCAGGTTCCCTTTACGCAAGTGCAATCTTAGCACTGATCCTCAATATATAAAATGTACCAGTCCATTTTATCTGCCAGCTTACGTTTGATCAGTGATCACGTGATAAGAGTACATTACCCTGTCATTTATGACATTCTCTGACAAGCATGTCATTGGTCGCTGCCATAAATGCTTAAGTTTCAAATAATCAGCCACTGTGTTTTAATCTTATGTCAAATATTCAGTAATATGGTCCATGCATTCGGAACCATCATCTTCCGAAGACAGAAGGATTGCCAAATATAGTATAGGCTAATTAAAACAAAACTCAATATTTGCCAGTGATTTTTAATTACTTACTTGCAAAAAAATAAATAAACCGATTGCTCGTTGTCCGTTACAGAAATCGCACTGCGTGCTCTCTACAACCTGACAGCTAAAACCGAGTTAGCACTGAAGTCTGTCAATATAGAAATACAATTGGGGGCACTGAGTGGCATAAATGGTGAGTATATAAGAACTGTTCACATTAAACATCAAATTTATAACCCATGTCAATAGAATTATGTAATCTTCAAAAGCCTTATTTTCATATTGATTACGTTGCCCACGTCTCAAAAAGCCATCAATCTTCGCCGCCGTCTTTCAACATAATAACTGCTTAATTTGACTATATAGCTTATTTGGTTAAATCTGTGTGATCAACTGTTGCAACAAAAAGGGTTGTTGCCATGGCAATGGACAATATCTTATATTACTTTAACCCTATCAAGCTTTGTGCCACAATGTACGTGCCAGAACGCTTCATACAGAAATCAACGACGCTGGGTGTTCATAGTTGCCATGTCAACCGTTTATTTTGGGGGTTTTGTCAACTATCAAAAGTAAAAATTCAATTGGACCGTTTCTGTTTTTATTGTAATTTTGCGTAAAACTTCAATAATCAATGATCAATAATGTTTTGGTACAAAATGGAAAAAATTATGGCCATAGTGTCCTCTATCGGTGATCTAAGTTAACGTCACATTATTGATTGTTGCCTACAGTGATGCAGCATTGCAATGTCTCACAGAGAGCCTGTTTCTATAGGAAATCAGCATGTATTTCTTGTACTTCTCTTGATTTTAAAGCCTCCATAGCTGTGGTATCATCAAACAAATTGGGCATTCGTTCGCTGTCAAACAAGAACCGAAGCAATGACCCATTCATACCAACGGCCCTAGTGTCTATCTCCGTGGTTCCTTGGGATGAAGGTGGAAAGTTCAACTTCCGAGACTATCCGATCAAGCTGGAGCTGTTTCATTTACAGGTAGGCTTTTTACACTCTTGCACTGCAAAAACTGGTGATAAAAACTACACCATTGGTGTTTATATTAGGCAACTCGAACAATATAAACACCATGGAAGAATAAAGTTGACACCAATAGTGTTATTTTAACACCTCAGTTTTTGCGGGGTAATTCAAACTTGACTTTGCATAGGGCCCGCAGGTGCCAAAACGTTTCTGTATTAACTTTTCTGACTCTGTTTTCGGGTCAGTTTGACAATCAGGTATATTATTATAGAAATTATTCTCTTGATTAAAACTAATTGGAAAGGGAAGGAAATCCAGAAATCACTAAAGATTCAACCATTTTGTCAAGGTTATAGGATACTGTAATTAAATAGAAAAGTACTAACACGGTAACACCATTCGTAAATGACGTTTCTTTTGCAGAATCAGACAGGGAAAACCACAAGAAATTGCTCCTTTTGGAAAGTATTTGACACGTAAGTAAGCAGTTTCTGAATCATGACCCATCAAAACAAAAGCAAATTACTAAATAATCGTTGATACTTCATGTTTCAACCCTAACCCCCCCCCCCCCCCCTAATCGTACGTGAATGCCACCTGCGCCGTCTTGAACATCTTGCAAAGTGGTTAACCGCGCAGGTAATACCAATTGCCTTGTTTAACTGACAGGTCGAATCAATCTATAAACAATGTTCTGATTATTTTGTTTATTCTTCACCAAACAATTTATCCATTGCTTCTCGGTTTCTACTAGTGACACTTTTGACGGAGAGTGGTCTGATGAGGGATGTAATGTGATCACTGAGGGCGCTAGTTCCACCACGTGCAGCTGTAAACATCTGACCAACTTTGCTGTATTGATGAAGTTGAATCCTGATGAGGTTGTGATTATGTGTACAATTTATTACGCACTGTCTTTATAATTGCATATAACTTCATTATCATATAATTACAGTGTCATTTCACTTGGTTAATGTTCGAAATAGTCTGGTGCCTAAGATACAATGACTTGTAGGGATACGTAGCTCTATGAATTAATTAAATTATATAAATATGATAACAAATCATTTTTACCTGAATAATATTGATCTAGGATGTTTTCAGTTGTTTAAAAATGAAACGAGATAGTCATTCGTTTTGATCAGTGAGCCTGCATGAGTGTCTCTCAATTATTACCGATATATTTTGCAATATCGAGTTTCGTCACTTGAATTTTAGTTAAGGGTCCATGGGTTGGGTTATAGAGAAAAGTCCATGCACATTGTTTTCATTTCCAACGATCTTTAATATCCGATTCTCTTGTTCGGGACAAACTGAATCTTCACACTCTTCACAATTTTATGATATCTGTATAACTGTAGGTTTCAGACATTTTATCTGTAATCCCCATAGTAAAGTTTCAGACAAGTTTTGTACCAAACAAAAACGTTTTAGACTTTCTCAACTCAAATTGCAATTTTTTTTTTTTTAATGTACGTGTCTGAGTGCAATATTTATTCCCTTTCGGCAGGATTCGCTATCAGTATCAGTTGAGGATGAGAACGCCTTGGAAACTCTTTCGATCATTGTTAGATCTCTCCCAGTCGTCTGCCTCGCGCTCACTCTTTTTATCTTCGCGTTACTGAGGTTTGTTTTGAAAAAAAATCATTCGTATTGTAATTTAAAAGGATCAAGTTCACATGTACATTTATTGTTTTAAATTTCATTTCCCTGTTTAATTCATCAAGAAAATGAAATCATTTCATAGATATTTAATTTCACGTTAATATGTTCAGCCATGTTGATTTATATGATTTATGTTTTGTATAGGATGTTTAAGACTGAACGTGTTCTTGTCCATGGAAACCTGTCTTTGGCGTTACTTATGTCTCAACTGATTTACCTAACAGGAATTGAGGCGGTTGAGAACGTAAGTTTTTACAAGGGAAAACTCGTGAGAACAGGTGATGTACGCTGTGTCTGTAAACGGAAACCTATACCGGCATCACGCGTTGTACTGGGTGAAGTGCTCTACCTCACCTTCGTACTTGTCGTAGTGTTTGAAGAGGGAGTCCAACCTGGAAAGAGTGAAAATGTGCCTTAGAGGATCTGAAAAGAGCCATTATGTCATACCCAAAATATAATCCAACAATAAGCTATTTGCTTATCACCCTAACAATAACAATTGCGGCTATTGTGATCCTTGTTGCAAATTAGATACTGACTATAGCACACATTTATGTGACAAACTGGAAATATCTTCACACAAGTTATAATTTTCCTCCTAGCAAATAAAAAAACTCTTGGAATATAGGATACAATCATTATTGTCGATGCTGCTTAAATAACTTTAGATGTTATATAAGCAATAACTTACTCGATGTCATACAGGCAGTCCCTTCATGTGTGATTTAAAATCAACTATTCTGTTTGTGTCTCGAAAAGCCATTGTTTCGCAGTCTGATATTATCCATGACTTAAAGTCATGCAGGCAGATTTGTCAAATGGAGTCTTAAACAATTAAACCTTGATAACCAATTTGATATTGTACTGACACACCGTACCAACAGATCCTACTCCTGCCACTACTTTTCGCAGAAAACCACATGTACCGCCATAGCCGTTTTTCTCCACTACTTTCTGCTCGCCTCCTTCGCCTGGATGTTGATAGAGGGCGCCCTGCTTTTCATTAAGGCATCGTTTGTGTTTCATCGAGAGATTCACCCACTCAAGCTCATGCTGATAGGCTGGAGTAAGTTGGCTACGCATAACACTTCCTATTGGAGCTGTTCCATTCAATCAGAAGTTTTGCTGATAATTCTTTGTTTAACCAACATGTATTTCACTGAACGTGGCATTTCCGTTTTCTTGAAATAGATATAACTTATAAAATTATATCAATGTTCTGCCAGTAGCTTTGGGGTAAATGACAGTGGCTTTTATATTTCCATCATTTTGAATTTAAGACATAACCAATTGACATAGTAAGATGATGTTGCTGATGCTCTTTGATAAGTGATGGAGATATCATTAATACCTCTTCTTACCCGTTTATCAGGTATGCCGCTCCCGGTAGTTGCCGTGACGCTCGCAGCAGCACTTGATAAATATGGAAGTAGTAAAGTGTAAGTTTCACCTAGGCCCGACTGGGTAAAAGTAGATCTGACTAAACCCATTAGTTTGCAGTCCAATGTTTGCTTTTAATTAACGATTGCGTAACAATGCATGATATGCACGATATGTACGAATACATGGTAATAAATAAGGCAAATATGGGAACAACGCTGCAAAAAATATTCACCAGTGGTGTTCATATTGTGCAAAACACCCAATATGAAAACCAAGTGTTATTTTAACGCCCCAGATTGGGTCTACTTTGACTTGTTTACACACTCCAAACACCATGTGATTCGTCATGAGTATTGGGTACTTTCCTCCAAACAGCGCCAAAACATTAACACATTTGATTTAATGCTTCAAGTGGGGTTAACGTCGCTTTCCCACTGTGCGAATGCGGTGAGCCTCAGACCATGAGCCACGTCGTAGAAGACTGCCCTCTAACACGTCTTGAGGGTGGAATTGCCGCCATTCACACCTGCGACGACACTGCCAAGGATTGGCTATCGGACAAGCTGCAAACCTTCGCTCGGAGATGAAGCATACGACAACAACATTTAATGAATCATGTATCTTAATTTCTCAAGCCAATCAAAATCTGTCTTGTTAATGAAGTAGCTAATATTGTTTAGTACATTCATTGTTATCTTGTTTTTTTATTTTTATTAGGTGCTGGCTTGGAGTGTACACTGTCTGGGCATTCATTGTGCCTGTCATCTTTGTTGTTACGGTAAAAAAACAAATTTAGATTTTAGTTTTTACAAAATGAGCTTGCATGTTTTAAAGTCTGATGTTTATAAAAAAGAATTCGAAGATAAACCTAATTTTCAAAATGTTTTTGGTGATACACTTTAGGGATTTCTATTTACAGGTGAACCTGGGTATAGTTATCTTCGTTCTTCGGTCGTTCCTTCAACTAAAAGTGACCAAAAGCAAGACGGAATTCAAAAAAATTAAGTAAGTAAATTGTTGCTTTTTTGTGAAAAATATAAATTAAATTAATTCCTTTGTTCAAGAAATAGCAGTGTACCGATAAGAAAAGTGACGTTGACTTGTATTGATGTTCACAATGCTGAATATTCCTGCAACTACTTTCAGAACCCCGACCTAAACATTATGCCTAAAAAACAACAAAGCAAAACATCGTTTTGTTTTGTTGTCTTTTTGAAATATCTGTTTCCTTTTTTTTAAATAATTCTCAAATAATTAATAATTCACGATCTTCCGCTGGAACAATAAATTCATGTGGCATGGTTTGTTTCATATCAGGTCCATCATGAGGGTGCTGTTGATAGTCCAGCCACTGATCAGCATCACCTGGATCTTGGGACTCGGTGTGAACGCCCCCAACGAGACCACATTATCATATTATCTCTTCGTCATCTTTAACTCTCTACAGGTATCTAAATCAATCAACTAAATCAATTTCAATTTGTATTTTCTTTTTTTAGACTAATAGCAAAAATCTAGAAGAAAAAATATACAAAGGAAGTGTTCACTTTTGGCAATTACTGACAAACACAATAATGTGATGCACCTCACAGGAAAAGGCTTTTTTATTATGTGAAGTCCACTGTGGGAATAGGCACCTGGAACTCTACACCAAGATGGAAAGCTAGAACACCTTATGCATGAACTTGACCAGTTTGACTGGGAAGTGCTAGGGCTGTCCGAAACCCATTGGACTGATTCAGAGGAACTCACAAAGAACGGTTACCAAGTACTATGTTCATGAAACGATACCACGAATAATATTAGATTACAATAAATACAACAATTACTGAATTAAGTTGGCGATGGTACCAATCATCCTGAGACATTATTTCGTCTGACAGGTTTTGAAATGAGGCACGACCATAATTCATTTTCCTATAAGAACGCATACAAACAAATATGAATGTATTTTCTTCACTTTCTCGTCAATGGCAAAAACAATTAGCTGAAACATTTACATGTTGGTTTCTAGAAATAATAATATCTTCATTTTATGGATGCATTTATGAATGAAAACATGTTCAGTTATTTATATCTTTGAGGCCACATTTCATAAGTCCCCTGTCGCCTTATGACCACATAATGTTTTCTACAAAATAATGCAATAGTTTATAGCCAACGTTTATAATTGTTTTGTCTGT
Organism: Zoroaster sp. YZ-2022; assembly: GCA_029582265.1. Taxonomy (NCBI): domain Eukaryota; kingdom Metazoa; phylum Echinodermata; class Asteroidea; order Forcipulatida; family Zoroasteridae; genus Zoroaster; species Zoroaster sp. YZ-2022. Next base: position 22,077,502 of record CM055826.1, read on the forward strand.
CATTCTTTTCAGGGAGCTTTCATTTTCGTTATTTACTGTGTGCTCACGAAAGAGGTAAGCTTCTAACAGAACACAATAATTGTGACCATCCAACGATTACCCTAGTGACACCGCGATCTCATGTACAGACTCAATACTCCCGTAAATGTTTCGTGATGGTACACTTCTTTCCGAGATGCAACAAATCTGCTCATTTCAATTCATCTCTCGGATTTAATACATTTCAATTTATGACTTCTCGAAATTCTGCGATTAGTCAAATCCTATTTAACGAACTCCTTAGACTCCCCAATATTTTCAAATTCCCTGAAGAATACTAGGAATATTATGGAAGCGAACAAAAGACAAATTTACTGACACGGGATGTGAACCTCCAACCTTTGGATTTCCGTCCCAGTGCTCGACTGCTATCCAGCCGTACGGTTGTTGATTTCCCAAATTGTAAATATCTTTGATAAATTCTTTGAGCGCATTCAGAAACCATATAACCCAATGTATTTCATGTATAGTCAGTGATAACACCCATAGTACTACTGAACCTGTGAATCGACAGTTGGGAACCACTCAAAGAGGATGAAGCTTTATAATTAATTCTTTAATGAAATGTTCTAATAAATGATATTGTTACAGTTCAAATCTGCGTTCACCAAACGCTTCTGCAAGACAACCAATGCCCGAGTTGAGCCAAAAGCAGCCGATGTTCCGATGAACGCCATAAGCGGTGATGGTAGAGACACAGGAAGCAGTAGCTGCACCGTCAATACAACTAGGCCTAGATGCACCATCAATACAGATATATCTACTAAGTCTAGCTGCACCGTCATCACAGATATATCTACTCGGCCGAGCGGTGCCATCAATACAGATCATATCTACTAGGCCTGGTAAGTATCATTTGAATATTGGACTATATATAAACCGTCTACGTCTGTCGATTTCTCGGTAGCTTTTTCATTTGTTGAATTTTTGAAATATATGCCAAATTACATTTACCTTACTTCATTTTTACTTTACTTCATATTTTAACAGTTAGGCCTATCAAGAAAGTTCAACCACGGAAGTATTAAAACGACGCCTTTGACCAAGTTACTGCCGCGACGGGTCATCTGTGGTCGGTTGAGCACACGGTTTATATAACTGACTTATTTTTGAGAAAGATTGTGAGAAAAAGATATGATTATTCGTTGCGATATTGATCGTTAACAGTGAGGCTTCATGTTTATCTATTTCATATTATTATATTGTAGTGTATTTAAGGAACCGGTGAAAATAGTGTGTCATGTGTAAGCAGTCGTCTGATATGATCTAGTCTGGAGTCAAGTTGACTGATGTAAAGGGACTGTAACAAACCTCGAATAGTAGTCTGGGATCCAGACGAATGATACATGCATATTGTGATTTAAGAAGGAATGCTTCAGACGTGATTAAATTATTATTAATAATGTAATATTTAGAGGCCAACAAAGTTTCTGGTTTGTGGATTTCTTCTTCTATTGAATCCATAAGCTTGATTATTGATCATAAGGGTGCGTTTCATACGTACGTTTTATCTGAAATTCAGTCATAAAAAGCTACTCCTTAGAAGCACAGACACAGAATTACTCTGTAGAGGGGTTGAGGTAAGGCGTGAACCATGCAGTTTCTTTAGACTTTACAGGCGTATGTATATAGTCAAGTTAAACGTATATGGCATCGGAAGACTTAAGCTTACTATAGGTCCTGTTATTATAGAAACCACTTAACCGTGTTTCTTTTGCACCACATGTTTAGTGGATACTAATGAAAGTGCTAGAATTCAATAACATTAACTTATACTCTCCCCTGACCATTTCTTATTAAAGGTCTTTGGGTTTTATGTGGAGGTTTTTTGTGCAGAAACTTCAAGTTGTAAAAAAGTTTAGTATCACCTCAAATAATTGGTAATTCAAAAATAGCCAAATGGCCGAATGTTATTGTAAAAACTTACTTAATAATGTAAAGGTGATGATGATATAACATTTCCCTAGGATGTTGTCGTTACATTTTTAAGGGGAGAAAAAATCACTGACAATAAATTGATCAAAAAGAGTACTCCTAATGTATATTTTTACATGGAAAGCAAGCATGGCTCTCTGGTAGATGCACTTTTGCAAACATTACCACAAAATAAAAAATATATATATATATAAAAAAAAGCTCTGGACAGTCCCATTTTATTTCCGACGACTGTTGTATATTTCTTACGAAAGATGTTTATGGTGTATATTGTCTGAGGATCTATATTTATTGCAATTTTACATGTTTACATCATTGGTAACGCTGTGTGTTTTCGGTTATTTCGGGAACCGGATACCCGAAATTGGAAATCTTCGGATACCCAGGTACCCGTAAACAATTTGGTAAAAACACATAAATACTCCCAAATGTATAAAGTAACCAATATGAACACAAGTTTCTCTTGTTTTATTAATAGATTCATAATATATGTGGGCTTACTGTAATAATTTCCCACCTCTGTAATAAAAACGACTCGTAACATCCCCATTCCCCACACAAAAAAAGTTAACAAAAAATCGGAGACTCATTTGTGTGGCTTAAATGTTCGTTTACGGGTAATTGGAACCGAAAATTGGAACCGGATAATGACAGTTTCGGTCAGAGCCTTAATCATTGGTACTGGTACTCAGTTTATTGCCGTTTTAAAAACTGTTGAGTCTTTTAATCGGAAGGTAATTGTGAGTATGATTATGGGGAGTTCGTACTCATGACAGTACCTGGCCGATATGGGAATAAAAACTGCCCTCTATTGACAAATGTGAAACATTTTAAATACATCATTCCACATTTTCTAGAAACGTGCGGAAAAATTTATCGACTGCATTAAAAAATGAGCTATTTTTCAATGCAAAATGTCAAACGTCTATGAGCTTCTAGATCGATATGAACATTTTAGAACACTTTATTTTGAAATGAAAGCATCCCAGATTGTGCAGTTTATCAGGATTTGTGTAATCATCACTTTAAGTGATGATTTCAAAAGTTTAATAAACAAGTTTCAATTACATTTCGATTACTAACTTCTTAACTTATTATCAGTTGTACTTAAATTAAATCAATCTCAATAAAAAAATATATAATTGTACACAGACAAAAAGTGTGTTGAATATATTATTTGAATCACTTGTAGTACCTACAAGCTACATATTTTTTCTGTACCGAGTTTAATCTTTGCAATATGATCTACAAGAAATTGATTTAAGCAGCTTTGTTGTACTGACACTTATGTTTTTAACATCTTCGAAATAGATTGAATAATCTGGGTGTTAAACTTAAAAAACAGTATTTCAACAAAATTCTTTATGACAATAAAGGGAATACTAAAAAATTGTGGACCACTCTTAAAAGCCTGCTTCTGAGTAAGAAATCAACTCATACTTACACTCATACTGGAGACAAACAAAAGATTTACGATGTTGCAAATCGTTTTAATGAACATTTTGCTAGAGTGGGCCAAATTCAGGAATACCAGTTTTACACTATTTTCGAAGTTGATACAGAATTGAATGAGAACAGCGGTCTGACGACCAACAAAACTTTAAATTTTGCCCAGTTTCTACTGGCGAAGTATTGAAGCTTCTTAGGAAAATACCTGCTGGGAAAGCCTTTGGTATGGATGGGATTAACGGCCGTTTTTTTAAATCTGGTGCTAATGTTCTTGCCAAACCGCTTGCGTTTATTTTTTAATTAAGTTTGCAGAGTGGTATATTGTTCCCGATGAATGGAAATTGGCCAAGGTTACTCCAATCCACAAAGGTGGTGTAATTCATGACCCTAATCAATACAGACCTATTTCAGTTATATCTACTGTTATGAACATTTTTGAGCGTATTGTTCATAATCAGTTTTCTCATTTTCTTACAGTAAATTATTGTTTAGCACAGGAGCAGTCGGGCTTCAGACCTCTTCATTCCACACAAACAGCACTTCTTGATGTTTCAGATTTTTTACTCAAACAGATGGACAATGGTAAATTTGTTGGAGCAGTGTTTTTGGATCTTCGTAAAGCTTTTGACACTGTCAATCATACAATCATACAATCTTGCTTAACAAATTACACATTGTGGGTGTAAGAGGTCTGGAGCTCGACTGGTTCGGGAATGTCTTATCGAACAAATCCGATGCTATCAATTTTGGAGTCCCACAAGGAACTATCTTGGGCCCAATATTATTTTCAATATTTATTAATGATATCACGTCTGTGACTGAGCATACTAAAATTGATCTTTATGCTGATGACACTTCTATTTTTTATTCAAGTAAAGATATTCATCAGATTAACTTGTATCTAAACCATGATCTACAGAAAATATCCAACTGGCTCAATGACAATAGATTAAAATTGAATACTACTAAGTCAAAAAGCATGTTGATTGGTTCAGCCCAAAGACTTGCCAGATGTGAACATCCCAATATTGATATTTTGTAAATGACAATTGCCTGGAACAAGTCACCACTTATAAATATCTTGGTGTTAATATTGATTGTAAGTTGAAATGGATAGAACATATTGACCATGTAGCATCTTCTGTCTCTAAAAGAATAGGTATTTTGAATAGACTTAAAAATGTCTTGTCTACACAAACCCTTAACCTTATTGTGAAAAGTCTTATTTTCCCTCAGTTTGATTATTGTGATCTTATATGGAGTAGTGCTTCCAAAACCCTGATACAACGGCTTGATGTACTTTTGAATATAGCAGGGCGGACTATTCCTAAGGTCCCATCTGGAACATCAGCATCAGCTGTACGTAGTGAACTAGATTGGAAAACTCTTCAGGAAAGAAGAGACATTCATATTAATACCATGGTTTTCAAGTGTTTAACAGGCAATGTTCCAAGTTATCTTAGCGATGTTTTTGTTCCAGTCAGTGAACTACATTGTTATCGAACTAGGAATAGCACTGTTGGCAATGTGGTTCTTCCACACCCCAGAACAGAAAGTGGAAGAAGAACTTTTAACTTCAGGGGTGACCAGGCTTGGAACAAACTTGCCGCAACATTTGAAATATCTGCATCCAACAAGTTTTAATCACTTCGTCAAACAACTCAAACAGCTCAGTTAATGTCATTTTCCAGTGATGTTTTGTATCGTATTGTATTGGTTGATTTCCTTCTGTGCATTTTTCTTTTGTTTTAGTTACTTTCAATTAATTTTTAATATTTTTACATTGTATTTAAAACTCTTTCTCTCCGGAATTAATTAGGTGTTTGTGCGACAGCGCGAACACCTCTTGAAATTGTTCGGTTTCTGATCTGAACTTTACTTCCGGTCCAAACAGGAAGTTCAAATTCAACACATTCTAACGCAAACTTGATAGGTGTTTTGAATATGAATTTGATATTTTTATAATAAAAGATGATCCACATTTGAAAAATATGATTGTGACATCATCGATGGTAATTTGACTGAAAATCTTGCAAACACCTTGTGTTTGTACCAACAAACCCTTGAGCTCTAGTGATATTTGTAATTCATCCAAAATTACATCCTTTTGTTTATTTGCTGATGATACAAGTTTAATTTATAACCATCACAATATAGATAATGCAGTTGGTATTTTAAACACTGAGCTTGTTAAAATAAGTAATTGGCTCTTATCTAATAGACTTTCTATATTAATATGTTGAAATCCAACTTTATAGTCTTTTGTTCTAGACAACTCAAATATACGAGATCTGTTTCTCTCAGTTTAATTAAATGGTAATCAACTAAAGCAAGTTAAACTAAGCACCAATTTTCTTGGTATTTATATTGAGAATCTCTCATGGAACTACCATGTTAATATCTTATGTAGTAAGATTTTTATAAATGTTGGAATAATGAGCCGTTTGAAACATTTTCTACCAAAAAAGTTCTTTGTACACTCAATAATTCTTTTATTCTTCCTTATTTGAATTATGCAATTCTTACCTGGGGTAGATCCACTGCACTCTATAACAGGCTATGTATTCTACAAAAACGAGCAGTTCGCATTGTTAACAAAGTTGGATCCCGTGATCATACAAACTTCTTAAACTGAGAGACAACTATTATCTTAATTTGAGGAATTTTATGTTTAAATATACTCACAACCTCTTAGTTTTCAATCATGGTTTACATTAATTGAGGGGTCATGAACGGACGCATGTAGTGCGAGCTCCTCGAGAATCACAGTAAAACTTCGATTTTTTCTCCATCTCTTCATTTTATTCATCCATTTATTAACGCTTTCCACAATCATTTTGCCAATACACTCTTCTTGTGAAGTTTTTAATAACATCACGCCTCCAAGAAAGGAGAAAAAGGGATCTGTGTCAGCTGAACTATCGAGTTCCAGTGTTTCCGCGCCAAGCGCGTCAGGTGACCATCTGCCTACCGCCCGTTCCCCAAGCTCTTCGGACAGCGAGATCGCTTGTTTGCGGCAGGATATCATGGGCATGGCAGCCGATCTCCATGGTAAGCTTGACAAAGTTATCAACAATCAACAAGATCTTCTTACCAGAATGGAGAAAATGGAATCCAATCATGAAGAGATGGAGAAATCCCTAGACTTTACATCACGATCCATCGAAGATATTCAAAAGAAAAACGCTTCATTGTCTGATGATTTATCCAAGATGGCGTCCCAAATGAATGAAGCCCAAACTAAAATCGTCCAGCTTGAGGAGGCTAATCTACACCTTGAACGCTATTCCCGAGTCTTCAATTTAAGATTTAGCGGTATACCGGAAGCTGTTAACGAGAACCCGTCATACCCCCTTGAGAAGGTGAGAGAGATCTTATCCACCAAATTCAACATGGCGGACGTTAAGATAGAGAACGCACATCGGTCTGGTCGCGCTCTCAAACTAGCCTCTGAGATGTCGCTGAAACCTCGCCATATTCTGGTCAAATTTCTACACCGACCTGAACGTCTTGCGATTTTGAAGCATGCCAAATCTTCTCTAAGCAATACTGGTGTGTTTGCATTGCAAGATTTGCCAGCCGCCGATCTTGCGTAAAAGAGATCTATGAGAGACATCATGAAGAAGGCATGTGACTCAGGGCACAAGGTCGTATTCCGAAACGGCGATCTCTTCATTGATGGAAAAAGGCACACCACGTCTGCTAAACCGTCGTCTACATGAACTAATCGTCTTCATGGACAGTTTGGACATTTAGGCGCGGCCTAGATGTAAATTAATAACAATCTCTTGTGATTCTCTTGAATTGCATTCATTCCAATCACATTGACTCTTTTTCATGTCAAATTTAACTTGTATATTTGTGTTTTCATTGTACCTTATGTCTCATTGTAGTGTTTTTGTGTTTACAATCGTCATGGATACGTATACTACCACTGACTTTAAATATGTAAATCTTACAGCTGTAGAATGCTTGTCATGCGATGAGGGTTGTTTAGCACTTTCAATTGATTCCCCTCCTGTGTATGGCTGGAATTTGTGAATTATGTAACCAACACAATCCGTGTTTTCAACATGCACTGCCGTTCAATCATTTGGGTGACGATCAAGATTTCTTCTTGGCCCTTCTTGAATTGAAAACTGATCACAGAATCGATACTCAGAGACTCTCAAATATGCGTTTCAATCCCCTCATTTTTAAAAACCAATTTGGTGGTAATTCGGACATTGATCCTGATGCAAGCTTTTACTCCAACACACAATTACTCTCTGACTACTTGTTTTGTGATCAGTTTAACGAAATGTATAACAAAGATATTAACCAAAGCATCTTCTCTACCTTTCATTTGAATGCAAGAAGCTTCTACAAAAATTGTTATGCCATCATTGGTGACTATCTTGCTCTTTTGAACTTTGAATTTTCTATCCTTGGTTTTACTGAAACTTGGCTGCATAAGGATGGTCCACCATACGAACTTAATGGTTACAGTTTTCTTGGTAAAGATAGAGCAGTCAAAAGAGGTGGAAGAGTTGCTTTGTATGTACATAATTCCCTTTCTTTTAAAAAGAGGGGTGATTTATCCCTAAACAGCGATATCTGTGAGTCACTTTTCATCGAAATATCTTCCCCAGGGCGTAAAAATATCATTGTAGGAGTGTTACACAAGCCACCTACGGTCCACCCCGTTGATTTTATTGAAACTTTTGATGACATTCTACATCTAATCAATCAGGAAAACAAGCTCACGTTTTTCATGGGTGATTTCAACATAGATCTCCTTCAATATGAATCGCATCAGGCCACCCAGGACTTTGTAAATAGTTTGTTGAGCAATTACCAACTTCCATTAATAAACAAACCCACCCGCATCACAGAAACCAGTGCTACTCTTATTGATAACATTATTTCGAATAACACTGATTGCAATATCTCCAGTGGAATCCTGTTTGCTGACATCACTGATCATTTGCCAGTTTTTCAAATATCCACATTCAGTACTCACAAAACTCCACTGAGATCCGAACAGTATGTGAGAAGGGAAATCAATGCTTGTAATATTGCCTCATTTTCGAATGAACATAGCAAGGTTAACTGGAACTATGTGCTACCCAACGAGGACCCTAATGGGGCTTTTGATATGTTCCACTTAATGTTTTCCAAACTTTATGATAAGTGTTTTCCTGCCAAGAAAGTTAAAGCTAATGTTGTTCGTAAAAAAAGTGCTGGATGACTGCTGGTTTGATTAAATCTGTCAAATATAAGCATAGATTGTATTTTAAAAAAAATGCTTAATCACCCTTCAGCGTCCAATAAAAGTAAGTTTATCCTTTATCGCAATCAACTTAATATTTTAATCAAGAAATGTAAAATTGATTACTACATTGACACAATTTAATGATGCCAAGAACAATGTTAAGAAGACCTGGAGCATTATCAAAACAATTCTTAATAAAAACGCTTCTACCAATACGATGTTTAAGAAGATTAACTACAATGGAAGGCTGATTACCAACCCTGACAAAATCGCTACTGCGTTTAACAACTACTTCACTAGCATTGGCCCTTCTTTGAGCAGTCTAATACCTCAGCCCAACGTAGCCTTTGATCATTATCTTAAGGGCAGTTATACTGATTCAATGTACCTGTATCCGACTTACCAAAAGGAAATCTGTGACATTGTTAATTCTTTGAAAAATGTTAAGAGCTCAGGATACGATGACATAAGTCCAGATGTGCTAAAATCTGTTATTGGGCATGTTAGCCTTCCATTGTGTCATGTCTTTAACTTATCTCTTTCCAGAGGTATCTTTCCTGACAAGCTCAAAATAGCTAGGGTGACTCCCATCTATAAGAGTGGTGATCATTGTGAACTGGTTAATTATAGACCCATCTCCGTTTTGTCAGTTTTCTCAAAAATACTTGAAAAGATAGCCTACATTAGAACCAGTGCCTTTTTAAATAAATTTAACATTTTATTAAATGGTCAATATGGGTTTAGAAGTAACCACTCTACTGACATGGCCCTCATTGATATGATCAACAAAATCACTAAAGGTTTTGAGAATAATTCTATTTCTGTAGGAATTTTTTTAGACCTCTCTAAAGCCTTTGACACGATTAATCATAGCATTATTTTACATACATTAAGTTATTATGGTATATGGGGTATTCCGTTAGACTGGTTTACAAGTTATCTCTCCAACAGAAGTCAGTATACTCGAATTGGTTGTTCTAGCTCTGCTACCAACACTGTTACTTGTGGAGTACCCCAAGGATCCCTTCTCGGCCCGTTGTTGTTTTCTTTGTATATTAATGATATTTGTTATTCATCTACTTCTTTATCTTTTATCTTATTTGCTGATGACACCAATGTTTTTTATTCTGGTGACAATGCTACTTTGGTTTCTATTATTAATACCATCAACATCGAATTGGGTAATGTTGCTACCTGGCTCCAAGCCAACAGACTGTCTCTTAACTTGAACAAATGTAATTTTATGATTTTTCGTAAAAAGTCCAATATGTTTTCCGCCTCTAACTGTCAAATTAAGATTAATACTGTTCCTATTAAGCAGGTGTCACATCCCAAATTTCTTGGTGTTTATATTGATAATATTCTTACTTGGAAATTTCATATAAAAGAGATTGAAAACAAAGTGTCTAAAAATATTGGTATCACAAGTAAGCTTAAATTTATTCTCCCATGTAACATTTTACGTACTTTGTATTGTTCACTGATTCTTCCGCATTTGTCTTATTGTAATATTGTATGGGCAAATAACTTTCATTCTAGAGTTGACAAACTAGTGAAGTTACAAAAAAAGGTGTCCGTATTATCTCCAAGGCTCAGTTTAGAGAACACACTAGACCGTTGTTTCGTAAACGTAATCTTCTTACTCTTACTAATATCAACAGCTTCCAACAAGATATTTTCATGTTCAAATTCTCCAATAATTTACTTCCTCCAACTTTGCATAATCTTTTTCAGTTAAATAGGTCTGTTCACAGTCACAATACCCGGTTTTCTTCTAAAGTTCACATTCCACTTGTCAAAACCACTCTCTCTCTCTCAACATTTTGTAACGTTCTCTGGCCCTGTAAACTGGAATAGCCTTCCTCTATCACTTTCTGAATGTCAATCACTCGCTCTTTTTAAACACAAACTAAAGTAATTTTTAATTCACCAGTCTCCTCAATAAACCCTTTTTAACTTTATTTTCTACAGTCATTTTATTATTTTCTCATTAAGTTACTTATTGTCTAATTACTTTTGTCAGTCTTAGTACACGTATGCACACTGTCATTGTTGTTTGTTGTATGTGGTATTAATGATGCGTATGTTTTTTTGTGTGAAGCTGTTATTCTGTTTTTGTATACAGGCTGTTCCTTGACAAGCCCTGCTTTTTTGGAACGTGCCTCCACTTCAGTATTTTCCCACTGTACTTTTCTTGATGATGATATCATGTGGAAATAAATGTTAATTTGAATTTGAATTTGAATTGCTTCTGTTCACTCAAAAGGAAATTTTTATGTTAATTTTAGCAGGACAGCTCACTCAAAAAATAGCCTTTTACAGAGTGGTCTTTTGTATTGCAATCGTGCGTTGAATTTGAATTTCAGTAACATTTATTTACTGAATTTCAATAACATTCCATTACTAAATTAAAAGTCAATGCCTTTGGACTTGAAATGGCTCATTAAGTGGAAACACCCGCAGTCGGCTTGTAAATTGAGAGATTTTAGCTCTTGCTGAGAACAGACTATTTTTGTTCGGTATTGTTGTGCTTGTAACGGTAATTATCTCAAACAAAATGACAATAAAACTACCGAATATCCTATAAATCAGTTGTCAACGTGAGATATGAAATCAATAAATTTGAAATCTTTTGATGACAGGCCAATTTAGTGCTTCATTACGTTTTTCCGCCTGCTGTCGACTCGTATTATATGAGAGGTTTCAGCTCTGACTGAGAACAGACTATTGAATTTTAAACGTTGTTTTCATTATTGCAATTTGATACTGTAAACAATTAAGTTCAACAAATATGTGTGGAAATTATTAATAATCTGTTTATATTTGGATTATTGAAGGTATAAAAGTAAAGGTTGTGATTCTTGTTGGTCAATTGTGCACTCTGTTATCAAAACAAGTCAAAATAAGACCCGTTGTCAGTTCAAGCCTTTTAAAACGCTCGCTGTTAAAAGGCTTGACGTCCAGAAAGAGTTAATATTTGTATCTTAATATTTTATTGCATTACTGTACTTTTTATGTAAGCTGGGATCCATGGCAGATCAGTGAGTTTTTCTCACTGAATGGATCACCCAGGATAAATAAGAAATAAATAAAATAAAATCTTTTGGCGCTCTATTTTTTGCAATGTGTGCGAATGCAAATAGTACCGTATAGTATTCCTATTCACTTTATTCATATGAATTTTGTCTGTTTGCAGGGGCAAACTCGTTTTCAAATATCATTGAATTTTAAGTTAATTGATAGAAATAGCTACATGCATGTATTTATTCCTCATGTCAAGAATGAACTCTTTTTTTTTAACTATCAGATTTCTGGTGCATGTAAGCTACAGAGTGTGGTTGTGAGAATTACAGTTTCATTTTCGTATTTACCGTGAATAAGGCGAATTGGTTAGAAATCACAAAATACGTTACGTCATTGGATGTCAGAACTCGCAGAACTCTCATTTAAATAATTTTCGTCTGGACGCTGTGTCTATATCATCGCACGATTATTTACATGTCAAACATTTAAGTGAGAGTCGTAGAAAAAACTATTTAGTCTTTTCAACAAGTCGGTCCGGGTGTGCTTTGACGAAAGTAAATAAAATCCTGAAAAATGGGTAGCGGGCCTGGGTCTTCCTTTCGTCTGAAGGACAAAAGCCCCTGAACCTCCTGGATGTTTAATTTTGGAGGGTTTACAGACTCTCCACATCCCCACAAACAAGAAACTAGAGGTTTGGACACAATACAGACTTCTTTTTTCTTTCCTTGGTGGCTACTTCTCTTCTTTCAAGAAAGGTTTGAGGCAAAGGGGAGATTTGAAAACAAAAAAATCCTGAATTCATGAAAAATCCTGAGAAATCACAGGCCATTCGGTCACAACTGTCTTGGGCTTAGGGGATACAAACAAACACACAAGGAATACCAATTGGCGAAAAATCTTCTTCTTTTTTTTTAAATAAAAAAACTTTAAAAAAAAACTGTTTAGCAGATTTAGTGACCAGCCAAATGTTCGTACAAAATATATGCATTTTGGCTGGTAGTCTGTTTTATGTTGCTTAGCAACATTCTCTGCTTAGCAGCTCTATGAAATTGGCCGCTGGATTACAGTCATAAGAATTATACAGTTTGATCACCACTTGGTCATGAATATTTAAAAGGCATGTACAACATTGGTAATGATGGGAAAAAAACTGTTTCAACATTTTCACAGTTAAAAGATAACCTTTGAAAAAGGGAATATATATTTTTCTTTCTCTAAAATCAGTTTTTCAAACAGTAAACATTTACCGGCAGGATGACTGATTACTACTTATACATATATTGTTCTCAAGTAAATGCTATTAGGTTAACCCTACCTACCCCCCCCCCCCCTGCCCTGCAAAATCCTCCAAGGGACACTTTTTGAGAAACATTCAGCACTGTTGGAAACTGGTACTTTCACCTCTACAAATGGGGCGAAATTACTACCTGGCAAGAAGTACAAGGCCATAAGTGCTGAATATGAAAGTGCTCAATACAAATGCATTGTGCATTTTGAAGATAAGGGCATGTTTCCAAAAGTGCACTGATGGATTTTGGAGGATTCATGAAGGTTCCTAGCCAGAATACCTATAGGGGGTTAGTGTTAATCAGTTAAGTACCATTGTTGTAGCTTCCCTTGAAAAGATATTCACACAGTTGAGTGGATGCACAGCCTTAACAATTACAAATACGCAAGTCTCAACAATTGAAGATTGAAGATTGAAGATTGAAGATTTAACTCCTTAAGCTGAAAACAAGGGAAGATTCGGTTAGCCTCTTAATAATAACAGCCTCTTTCACTGTGTACAAATGCAGAGTAATTAACGCATTCAATTCCAACACTACTTTTAATTATAAACTTCTCTGTAAAACGTTCAAAAATGAAATTGAATTCACAAACTGTATTATACCAAATTTTAAAACATTTGTCTGTTAATTAATTTGTAATGCTTCTGTTTTCTTCTTTTGTTTTGTACAATTGTGTGCTTTTGACATGTAATTGTATTGATGGATAAACAATAAAACGGCTGGTAAAGGCAAAAGAGAAAAAAAGTGGAAGATTCGGTGTGGTTTAAAAATCCAAATTAAGTTATAGAAAAGGGTATGTGCGATACTGGCGTACATCCTTCATCAGGCGATATTTGACATATTACTTTATGTGTCTAGTGTTTTAGTTACTATATCATATTCATTATATCATTTCATATTTTTTTTTAAATACATATTATAATTTTACTGTATTAATATTTTACCCTAACTTCGTGAGCTTTGTCTACAGTGCAATTTTATTTATTTATTTATTTTTTAAATGGACGAATAAATTAAATTGAATTAGTCCATTCCAGGAATATAGGCCTATAAATGATATGGCCGAAAATTAATTTGTACAAAAACCTGCCGCTGTTGCCCATCCTGACAAATGTTCCGTGTTTGTCCATTTCAATACTAAATGATTTTAATTGTTATGTCATTGGCGCCGGCGCTGCTGAGAGATGATGAAGGCATATGAACAAACAAATGAACAGGCCTACACAAAATATACCGAGAACAGAATTCGGTAATTTAAAGGGTAATTGGTTATGTTGGAATCCACTGCTTCTAAAAAATATACTTACTTTCTTTGAATTAAGCTATAGGCCTATACATAAAACAAACAACCTGAAACTGATTTGAAACATTCCATTCTCAAATTATATATTTTTAGAGGGTGTTATTCATTCCCAAAGTAGACAGCACTGAAGTTAGAAACGAGTTCTTTTTCCTAAATTCGAACTTGAAATTATTTACCTTTCTTTCAGATGACAGCTGCAGCTCGAACAAAACAGTTTTGTGGGAAGATTGGTAATACCATCAGCTTTTTACAATAAAGAATTGGAATAACTACACTGTAAAAAATTCTGTATTTTTACAGAGAAAATTTCACAGAAACAGTATGTTTTTTTTATTTTCATAACACTTTAAATGTAAAAATTACATTTTTCTTGGATTTCAAATAACAAATTGCCTGTATTTTTAACATATGGATGTAAAATTATTTTACAGATTTTTGTAAACTATAAAAGCAAATTGGGGCGTTATCTTAAAAAAAAAAAACATCTGTATTTTTACATCAAAGTGTCTGGCGATGCTGCTGCCATCACTTTTGATGTAAATTTACAGATTTTTTTTTTTACAGTGTACTACCTTAAGTCTATTTCCTACTTCTGTTGTTACTGTACTCTCTGTGCTATACTTTACCTACATTCTAGTTTTCAAGAAATATATCATTAAACTATGGCCAAAAAAGTCTGGTTTCTGGTCTCCGCGAGTCGATCGCCTCAGACCCGCGCGTCGGTATTTTTTATCCAAGAAACGATGTCCAATTGCAGCCAAAATTGCTGGATCAATTGGAATTCTGCTGTGCTGCATTTCACATATGAACGTTTGCCCAATCTTTTCAAGTTTTTATCACAGTAGTTGCTTACGTTTTTGAGAAACAACGATTAACTGTTACATGTCGTCCCTAATTTGCCATAGTGACCAATCCCGTATTAAGTTGGCATAGTGACCAGTGCGGTATTGGTCACTTTGCCAAATTACAAAAATAGTCAGTTAGGGCATTTGTCATTTGAATGCATGCTCTATCTCCAAAACTATAAGGAATACATGCATGTGGATTATATACAATGTTAGGTCTCTTCCTGAATGTACTAATGGGTGGGAAAACTTAAAATTGAAAAAAGTCCGATTGGTCACTATGGCAAATTAGGAACGATGTTTTCCAATATTTAAATTCAGCATAACTATGTTTACTCTAAGATGAGAGCACATCAGACGAAAAACTGTTGCATGTGTGATTAGTTTTGTTCGTTTGTTTGATGTTTGTTGTTTGTTTGTTTGTTTGTTTTTTGCTGGACCGCAACTTTGTTTAAATCCGACATAACAATTCCTTCATGAATTATAATTCATGCACTTCTAAGGTCACCCCTGCGAAATGTATGACAATACTTGAAAGCCCGAGTGGCGTTTTCCGCGATGGGCTGAAACTAACAAATTGATCGGTAAGCAAGCGTGACCAGAAACATCAGTGATGTACAGGTAATTCATTTTGTTTTGTTACAGTTTGTATCAGCCCAATATCGTTATAACAAGTCATCAGTTTCATTCATTATCATTACTCCCAATTGGTGAATACAGGCCTGCTCGTGAAGCCAGATTAGTCGCTCATATTTAATTGATGAAAACACTATTTGAGAAACCAGTGGGATCTATAGGTGGATATAGCTACATTAAAACCTCACTCGTAAAAAAAAATATTTGTAAAAACAATAAAGTCTGTTCCAAAATAAGTTTTGTTTTTAACCATTGGTATGAAATCGTGCTGACCAGCTCTCCGGATATCAAGAGGTAAGATTCATATTTCAACTTCATAAAAGTAAAAATATACATCATTACATGTTAATTTCTTTTGGGGGTTGAATTTTTTTGCTTTCAATGCTTTAAACAATTTGAGAGTATTATTTTGTACAATTTCTTTCATGTCATTTCCCAAATGATTGTGGATACTTTCATATTATTTATTTGGAGCATAAATTGTCCAAACAAAATTTTACCCCATAACTGCTTGTAAGAAAAAATTTGCAGTTAATTTGTGTTTTTGTTTCCCTTTTTAACGGTGTGTTATTTTAGGACCACACATTGGAGCCTATTTTGAATTTGGAAGCAATGTGAGAGAAATTTGCCATCCCCATTGAATTAATTAGAGTTGAGAAGTAAAATTGTTTTCATTCAGGAATATGGAATCATGTTGCATTTGGGACACATTTCCCTTATCGTTTGGTTACTCCACCGTCATTTGCGCCTCGAGGCGCTAACGACAAACGTTTACTATGATCGTCAGTAGATAGCTGATGAAAGTATCAAATCGTCTCAAGCGTATTAATCGGAAAATAAAATGAGAATATTAAAGATCCCTTGTAAAACGGAGACAAATCCGTTTCAAATGAGATATTTCACAACATAAATTATAATGTTTTCATTTGATTAATTCGTCGGGTCAAAGCAGGAAGGACTTATAAGATCTATACCTGCAAAGTGTGAAAGAAAGCACTTATTAGGCCTATAAATTACCTGCAATTCCATTATTAAGAAAACGTAATTATTTGGATTTATGTTTTATTTAACAATGGGAGTACTCACAATTTATATTTAACACTCAAGACCCATTATCTTGTACTTACTTAGGTAATTACACTTGATTAATCTTATAATACCTTTTGTCATGGTTTGACCTTTCGAAACCTTTCAAAATCTGCTTACTGGCAAAATGGCTATCAACAATGTATGAACCCTTTAAAACCCTCCAGAATTTGTTGCTACTGAACTACCACACCTTTCAATACCCTTTGAAAGGTATTGAAACATTTCAACACCAGTTTGTTCAGAGAGTTGTTTCACCTTTCGAAACCTTTCATAGGTCCCTTTTGTCAGACAGTTTTCTCACCTTTCAAAACCCTTCAGTACAGCAAACTTGAAAGGTTTTGAAAGGTCTGACAATTCTATGGCAACTGCACTGTACATAGGAGGGTTAACAAATAAAATTGTCATCAAGTGTGTATGAGTCCTTATTGCTCTGAGCAGACGAATTGTTGTCATACATGTACACGTACTCGTACTCATGGAAATGTACTCGTACTCTCATATTTTTGCCGTGTACTCGTAGTCGAACTCATACTCACACTCATGAATAAAGTACTCGTACTCGTCAAAATGTACCCACGCTAGATTTGAATAGTCCTTACTGTACATTGTAATGGCAACCTTTTTCTCTCCCATCCAATAAAAGCTAGGGGATGAAATACAGGTACATGGACATTCAATATATACTAGTAAATTGTTATGGGCACAATAATATTGGGTTTTGTTTGTTTATTCGTTTGTTTGTTTGTTTTTTATTTATTTGTAGTTTTTATTGCTGCATGGTTTCAAAAACACAGGCCTGTGTATAATTCATTTAGCGCTAACGTACTTCCAGCATGAGTAACGTACACCCTCCTGTAGCCAATAATTGGAACTTAGTGGTCCATTAGCAAAATGAAGCGGGCACAAAATTGGAGAGGGGTTGAGGTAACGCGTGAAACATGCAGTTTCTTTAGACTTTACAGGCGTATGTATATAGTCAAGTTAAACGTATATGGCAATGGAAGACTGAAGCTTAGTATAGGTCCTGTTATTATAGAAACCACTTAACCGTGTTTCTTTTGCACCACATCTTTGGTGGATACTAATGAAAGTGCTGGAATTCAACAACATTAACTTATGCTCTCCCCTGACCATTTCTTATTAAAGGTCTTTGGGTTTTATGTGGAGGTTTTTTGTGCAGAAACTTCAAGCTGTAAACAAGTTTAGTATCGCCTCAATAATTGGTTGACACGTTTAGAAATGGTAATTCAAAAATAGCCAAATGGCCGAATGTTATTGTAAAAACTTACTTAATAATGTAAAGGTGATGATGATCATTTCCCTATAAGATGCTGTCGTTACATTTGTAAGAAGAGAAAAATCACTAACAATAAATTGATCAAAAAGAGTACTCCTAATGTATATCTTTTCATGGAAAGCAAGCATAGCTCTCTCGTAGATGCACTTTTGCAAACATTACCACAAAATAAAAAAATAAAAAAATATGAAAAAAGCTCTGGCAAGTCCCATTTTATTTCCGACGCCTGTTGTATATTTCTTATGAAAGATGTTTACAGTGTATTTTGTCTTAGGTCTATATTTATTGCAATTTTACATGTTTACATCATTGGTAAGGTTGTGTGTTTTCGGTTATTTTGGGAACCGGATACCCGAAATTGGAAATCTTCGGATACCCGGGTACCTGTAAACAATTTTGTAAAAATACATAAATTAATACTCCCGAATGTATAGAGTAACCAATATGAACACAAGTTTCTCTTGTTTTATTAATAGATTCATAATATATGTGGGCTTACTGTAATAATTTCCCACCTCTGTAATAAAAACGACTCGTTGCATTCCCATTCTCCACACACACAAAATTAACAAAAAATTTAAGACTCATTCGTGTGGCTTAAATAATCGTTTACGGGTAATTGGAATCGAAAATTGGAACCAGATAATGACAGTTTCGGTCAGAGCCTTAATCATTGGTACCGGTACTCGGTTTATTGCCGTTTTAAAAACTGTTGAGTCTTTTAATCGGAAGGTAATTGTGAGTATGATTATGGGGAGTTCATACTCATGACAGTACCTGGCCTATATGGGAATTAAAAATGCCCTCTATTGACAAATGTGAAACATTTTAAATACATTATTCCACATTTTCTAGAAACGTGCGGAAAATTGTTTCGACTGCATTAAAAGATGAGCGATTTTTCAATGCAAAAATGTCAAACGTCTATGAGCTTCTAGATCGATATGAACATTTTAGAACACTTTATTTGGAAATGAAAGCATCCCAGATTGTGCAATTTATCAGAATTTGTGTAATCATCATTTTAAGTGATGATTTCAAAAGTTTAATAAACAAGTTTCAATTACATTTCGATTACTAACTTCTTAACTTATTATCAGTTGTGTGTACTTAAATTAAATCAATCTCAATAAAAATATAAATGTACACAGACAAAAAGTGTGCTGAATATATTATTTGAATTACTTGTAGTACCTACAAAAAATGTGTTGAATATATTATATGAATTACTTGTAGTACCTACAAGCTACAGATTTGTTCTGTACCGAGTTTAATCTTTGCAATATGATCTACAAGAAATTGATTTAAGCAGCTTTGTTGTACTGACACTGTTATGTTTTAACATCTTTTGGCGCTCTTTTTTTTGCAATGTGTGCGAATGCAAATAGTACTGTATGGTATTCCTATTCACCTTATTCATATGAATTTTGTCTGTTTGCAGGGGCAAACTCGCTTTCAAATATCATTGAATTTTAAGTTAATTGATAGAAATAGCTACATTCATTTATTTATTCCTCATGTGAAGAATGAACTTTCCTTTGAAACTATCAGATTATTGGGTCTTCTCGCTGGTGCATGTAAGCTACAGATTGTGGTTGTGAGAATTACAGTTTCACTTTCGTATTTACCGTGAATAAGGCAAATTGGTTAGAAATCACAAAAAACGTTACGTCATCTTTTGTAAAAGTTGGTCCGGGTGTGCTTTGACGAAAGTAAAACAAAATCCTGAAAAACGGGTAGCGGGCCTGCATGGGTCTCCCTTTCGTCTGAAGGGCAAAAGCCCCTGAACCTCCTAGATGTTTAATTTTGGAGGCCTCTCCACATCCCCACAAACAAGAAACTAGAGGATTGGACACAATACAGGCTTCTTCTTTCTTTCCTTGGTGGCTACTTCTCTTCTTTCAAAAAAGGTTTGAGGCAAAGGGGAGATTTGAAAACCAAAAAAATCCTGAATTCTGGAAAAATCTTGAGAAATCACAGGCCATTCGGTCAAAACTAACTTGGTATTAGGGAATACAATCAAACACAAAAGGAATACCAATTGGCAAAATATATAAAAAACTAAAAAACTAAAAAAACTTAAATTTGTTTTTAGCAGATTTAGTGACCAGCTAAACGTTCGTACAAAATGTATGCATTTTGGCTGGTAGTCTGTTTTATGTTGCTTAGCAACATTCTCTGCTTAGCAGCTCTATGAAATTGGCCGCTGGATTACAGTCATAAGAATTATACAGTTTGATCACCACTTGGTCATGAATATTTAATAAGGCATGTACAACATTGGTAATGTTGGGAAAACTGCTTCAACATTTTCACAGTTAAAAGATAACCTTTGAAAAACGTTTACTATGATCGTCAGATCGTCAGCTATTATTCTGTGTGTTTCGCTATTAATTTACCTGTAATTTTTTTTTTCCCACTAATATTTCACAACATAAATTAATGTTTTCACTTGACTGATTGTTGTCATACATCTACGCGCAATCGAGTGAATACTTCTGTACTCGTACTTATGGAAATGTACTCGTACTCACATCATATTTTTTCCGTGTACTCGTAGTCGAACTCATACTCACACTCATGAATAAAGTACTCGTACTCGTCAAAATGTACCCACGCTATTTGAATAGTCCTTACTGTACAACGTATTTGAACTGTGAGAAAGGCAACCATTTTCTCTCCCATCCAATAAAAGCAAGGGGATGAAAGACGGGTACATGGTCATTCAAAATATACTAGGAAATTGTTATGGGCACAATAATATTGTTTTTAAATTTTTTTAATTGTTTTATTATTGCTGCATGGTTTCAAAAACACTGGATGTGCACACTCACGTACTTCCAGTATGAGTCACGCACACTCTCCATTTTCTTATTAAATAATGAAGACATTGTTTCCTAAAATATATACGCGTTTATTGTTTCCTAAAATATATAATATAATCGCGCCTTGAGCACCAGTTTGGTGCATACGTGCGCTATATAAGTCCACAATATTATTATTATTATTATTATTATTATTATTATTATTATTATTAAAATAATTATTATTGTGTTTATTAATCCACTCATACTATCTAAGATATTGAAGATACCTCATCACAAATTCATCATATAGGCACTGGATGTATTGCCCACAGATCTCAACACTTATTAATTTGCCAAATAATAATTTTTAAAAATAAAATATTTTATTCCCAATGGCCTTTATATTATTGGCCTGTAGCCAATAATTGGAATTTAGAGTTCCATTACCAAAATGAGGCAGGGCACAAAATTGGTTTTGTAAGTCCAGGGAGGGGGCGTAAAGACTCCACACAATCACATTGGCTGTCTTGCCGCACGGTGTGCACCGGTGGGCACCGCGGTCTGGGGAGGAAGGCGGGGTTAAATGTTTAATTTTAGGCATAATAAGCTGTTAAATTTGTATCAACACAGAAAGATCTATATGATCATAGTGCTTATTCTCAATTCTAAAAAGTGGGTACCGGTACTGGCTATCATCTATAATAGAACACGAGACCATACCGAGACTGGTATGAGACTACGTTTCCCTCTTATTGTGTTTTATGAATTCATGCTACGATAGTATTGCGTACGTCAAAAAGAAACTGCGTGATTAGGCCAATATGCCTACACCAATTCATCAAAAACATGACCCAATGAAATAAACATAATTGTTCGGTTAACTCCAATATTATATGATTATTTATTAATGGTCGCCGTTAAAGCGCAATTTGGCAATGCATTCTTCTATTACCGCTATGGAGTGTCGTGGCCGAGCGGTCTAGCGCACCGAACTCAAGTTCTGGTGTTGCCAGCAGCAGGGTGTGAGTTCGAGCCCCGGTCGTGACACTTGTGTCCTTGAGCAAGGTACTTAACCATAATTGCTTCGTCCTTCGGATGGGACGTAAAGCCGTAGGTCCCGTGTGTTGTGTAATGCACGTAAACCAGAATGCGCCTTGAGCACCACTTAGTTGGTGGATACGTGCGCTATATAAGTCCACACATTATTATTATTATTATTATTATTATCTATTTGAATGATGCTCAAATTTATCTTCATGACAGATTGATTCCATTACGAGTCTCATTAAATTGCTCTCGCTAGAAAAAAAAGCTTATTCACTGAACCACAAACAATTATTACAGTTGTTGTTGCATCGGTTTTAAACGTCTATATATCGAGCTTCTTCATTAATGATTGAGTTTATTATTTTTTTTTTTACAAAATGAACTCCATTAAAAAATAATGTTGACACTGTTACGTTCCAACTATTATATTAACCCAACCCAACTATTATAGTGCAGTTTGGCCTACAATACATTTGGGCCTGTTACAATTATAGTTTGGACCGATGCTATAGTTGGGGCGTGGCAACACCTTGTTTTATTAACACCCAGTCTTTGCTGGATGTAAAGCTGGTGATGGTATATCAATTTTCCTGGTTAGAAATAATGTTCTCTGAAGTGTCATTATAGGTGCCGACACAACCCGGAAAGCATTCGGCACAGTGCTGACTCGAACCGCGCATGTAAACAATTACCATATACATACACTCTTAAAACTAAAGTGTTGAATCAACGTTTTAATGGATTCGGTCAGTGACTACTCTTTATAAAGTTGGATTTTTAACTTTTAAAAGTCTTGAATTAACATTGATAAAGTTAGACTTAATTTGACTCCGTGTTCATTCAACAATTTCTTTTAGTTGAATTTAACTTTATAAAGAGTAGTCACTGACCGAACTCTTAAAAAGTTGATTCAACACTTTAGTTTTAAGAGTGTATAAACAACGCTTTGATGTACACTTTCGTTGACGAACCGATGACCAGTTCGCTCCATGCAAGCATGCTCCAAGTAAAGCTGTTCGCTATCTTTTAAATCACTTCGCTGATAATTTCCCATGACAAATCGTGCATTGAAAAGTCAAATTGGCTCCGTATTGATTGGTATCATGAAAGAAGTTCATGTGTATCCATCAACCGAGGATTGATTATAACACAGAATATTAATTACTTTGATTACTTTGTTCCCCGTGTTACTATGAGTTAGATGACCGCTGGATATACCGTATATACCCTTCTAAAAACAAATCACTTCAATATTGACATCAATGTATACTATTCGAACTGATTTTTATAATGTGTACTGCAAAATACGCCAAATGCAAGGCTCTATCGCTGCCGTATCGATCAACATTGATCTAACGACATGTGCCCTCAACAGTTCATGCACGGAGCGCTATAGAGCTCATGTACTGGACTTTCGACAGTTTAAAAGCTACTGTCTTCATCAAATATGCATTTTTGGGCACAGTATATAAATATAAATGCAAATTTTGTTCGTTGTTATTACAGATAATTGTTATTTAATTCACAAAGCCAGAGTGTCAACTCCTTGAGTTTTACCATCAACTAATAATGGTTGCGACCATCTTATGGCAAGTCTTGTTGTTTCTATGGCAAGACGTGTTGTTTCTTCCTCACTGGGTAAGTAATGATGTACCAAAAGAAACAATTGTATTTGGCCTAAACTCCTTCAATTAAATATCACTTTTGCTCGTATTGATCCAGAAATGACACCTCATTACGTTACCACAATCAGAGAAATGACTTCACATAATGTTATTAATATCGTCACCAAAAAACACGTTTGGTTTTCGATATAATTGTTAAACTATAACATAAGTCACAGGATCGCTGGTAAATAACCAATGTTTGAATTTTAAAAGAAAAACAAACTTAGTGTAAAGCTGATGATGGTATTAATCTTCACCAGAAATAATTTAGCCTGATGTATATTATTTTTAAGATTGTTTAACATAATTTCCATGTCCAATTTAGGAAATAATTATATTCCTTAATTCCATGCTAGAATGAATACAAACAAATCCAATGCATTTTCAACATTTTCTTGTAAACAACACATTACAATAAGCTGAATCTTCTGCAAGTTGGTTGTTTAATGTATATCTCGATTCAAAGACGCTATTTAAAGTACCAATAGCGTAATTATGTTTAAACTAGTGTTGAATCAACCGTTTGAAGAGTTCGGTGAGTGACAACACATTATAAAGTTAAATTCAACTCAAAGAAAGCGTTGAATTAACACGGAGTCAAGTTATTAATCTAACTTTATCAATGTTAATTCAATACTTTTAAAAGTTAAATCTAACTTTATAAAGAGTTGATGCTGACCGAACTCTTTAAAATGTTGATTCAACACTTTATATTTAAGATTGTACCTTCTCTTTAAAAAGCAGACTTTGCAATTGAAATTGTTTTATGGCGTGCCTCCGTCCGTCAATTATATTTAGGTTTCAGTGCTTTATTTATTTTTGTTTATTTTTTGTCTATGACTATTGTTTTCAGTAAAGGTAATAATACTACTGAGAGCAATACGTTTGATATGAGTTCCTATACCAGTCTTTCGTCCGTTCTGCTAGCTTTCCCCGCCCAGCATGTCTCACTCCTGTGAAGCTCGTAATGGGAAAATTTGAGTTTTCATTCTAGTATTCTGTGGTCATTGGAAACCCTATGACAAGATTTAACATTATTGTTTATGCTTCAAAAAAGAAATATCTGATTTTTTTCGTTGACAGGAACGGTTGTGTTCGACTTTACCTAGCCATGCGTGTACTGATTGGGAAGCCACACGTGACTCGTTTAAATACACAATTGATACGCGTGTTCATACATACTTGGCAACTACAAGCTGCACAACGGAAACCGGCGGCGGCGGCAGCAGCGTCTTCATGGTCTCAACGCGAACGGAAGACGATTTGAACTTCATTATGAAGCACCGTAATCAATTAGAGAATTGTACAATTTGGATTGGTTACTATGATACAGTTCAGGTATGTCACCAATGATAATAATACTACAACTACGCTAATAATGATAAAGCCATTGTATAAAACAAAAATTGTTAATCTTTTATAATATAAATATGATAGCTTTAATTGTTTACTTTCGTACACACTTTCGTGAATACATTCAAACGTGAAATGCCAGTACAGAATTGAAATTATCTAAATCTTTTCAAACAGAACCACACTACATTCGTATACTCAGTAATGTGGAATTAACCACGGAAATGTTTAAAAAGATATCGCTTCAGTCGATACAAGTATAGGCTTATCACACAAAGTAAATTCGTTTTTAATTTTGGAATCCTTTTTATCATTCTGTTCATTTAAACCTATGATACAACATTGGTAATGTTCTAAATAGTGTCACGATGAGTATGCTTACTTTTTGTAAATATTATGCATTACCATATTAGTTTCAGTTCAATGCGTCGTGTAAGTCATGAGAAATAATTAAAAAGGAAAATTCGAACATTCTTAGAATGTGAAATTCCGGTGGAGAAAATAACTTCCTGTTTAATATCCCCATCTTGTTAGCCTTTTAATAATTCTCACTGTGACTGGCTTGTCGCATGGTGAAATCATTCTTCCTTCCAAGGTGGGATCCAAATTATCCAGAAACAAATTAATAATTCCATTTGAAGTGTTTTCGGGTTTTTTTAAAGAAAGAAAACAAATTGTAGACTTATATAGCGCACGTATGCACCAAACTGGTGCTCAAGGCGCATTGTATTATTACCCCTGCTCATCAGGCGTATCAATCATTCCTGAAACCATCTCAGCTCCCTGGGGAGTCTACAGCTCAATCGCTGCCATTTCGGCGCATATAGGGCTAATCAAACACAACAACCAACTCTGCCCTCACAGGTACCCATTTACCCCTGGGTGGAGAAAAGCAATTATGGTAAAGTGTCTTGTTCAAGGACACAAGTACAATGGTCGCGTTGGAATTCGAGCCCACATTCTGATGACTCAGCCATCAGAACACAAATCCGATGCACTAAACCACTCGACCATAGCACTCCTTAAATAACTGTAAATTAATGTTTAAATCTGTGTAATCTAATTGGTATTCAGCTATCAGCTGCCATGGTCAGTTCAATTAACCAATAACGATAATATTATATTTTTAAATTTCCCATGTTTTGACAAGAAACTTTTACCGAAAAGTCAGAGTTAAATGATTTATCGTATTATAATTGATTGAAGATATCGTCATTTATTATTATCTCATATGGATTTCCCCGTGGGAATAAAGGAATCAAGGCATCATCTCTTAGGCGTGTCTTTGTCCGAGACGGACTAATTGAGCATAATTGTAACTGAAAACCTAACCACAATATGAAATAAATCATTTCTGATCTGCAGATTAAAATGAAAGGAAACAGAAATCCACAAATAATGCGTACACTATAGCTCCCATTGTGTATAATATGTTACATGTATGCCAGATGACTGAGTTCACTTTTAAATAGATGTAGACCTATTGTTTTCAGAATATTAATCAGACGAATGCCAATTGCGCCATTCTAATATCAGGTAAGAATAATCATGTTCAATTTTGTTTTGTTTTAATTTTGTTTGTTTACATTACTCTTCTTCGAGGAACTTCACCGAACTTAATTCCGCTATATTATTTAAAATATTATATACAGATTCAAATGAAACAAGCAGACAAATTCTTGTGATAGAACGCCACAGCCATGAAAGTGATTTTATTGTTAAAACATAAATTATTATGCTTACACCATGCCCAAAACACTTAATTGGTACACCTGGCCATATCTGTAGGTACAACCGACCCCAACTATGTGGGCACACTATAATACATGTAGAGTATTTATACGATGAGTATAACCAGTTAGTTGTTAAGTTCCACCTGACACAATCAATCGGAAATATAGCCGGCCTATTGTATATCAGAGCGATATTACAACTTGTTACAAATGCATGTTGATAAGCATAAGCTACTCAAAGAAATGTGTAAACTTGAAGTATTTTGGGCTGAAAAGTAAATAATGTTATTGAAATATATACCAAAGCTATGACGATGACGATGACGATGACGATGACGATAGAAGAAAGATACCAAACGTGATGAATATTAACATGACAAGAAATTATACAAGACCAACAAACTTTACAATACAATCAGATGTAGGTAGATTTAAACAAATGAGTCTTTAACATTGATTTGAAAATGTTTACATTGTCAGCTTTATGAATGTGAAGTGGTAGATTATTCCATAATGTCGTAGCAGCATACGAAAAGTTCTTTTGACCATAGTATTTTGAAGAAACGTGATATGGATATACGAGGAGAGAGTGACTGGATGATCGTAATGTCCGAGCTGGAATATAATTGTGAAGAAGATCTGATATATAAGTGGGAGCGAGTCCAAGGTTTGCTTTGAAAGTCAAAAGAAGGATCTTATAGACGATGCGCATATTAATAGGTAACCAATGAAGATTACGTAAAATGGGTGTAATATGATGAGAACGAGGAACACAAGTGACAAGACGAGTAGCTGTATTTTGAATGCCGTTGAAAACGCATTCATGTGTTAGCAACCAGCAATAAACCCAGTGGGGCAAAAGAAGGGATGGTGATGGGAAATAATTTTCACAAATTGAAAATATTTTGTCGCCAAAATTTGTACGTCTATCCAAATTGAAAGACTGTGACAAAGTGATGTAAATCACACATATCCCGTCCCATAGGGCTGCAACACCACACATTACTTGGCTATATAGCTGTATGTCTAAACATGACAAATTGTATATCCCATAATGATATTACCAAATATGGAATCAGCAATACTTTTACCCGCGAAATGTTTACCTAGATTTTTAAGAATTTGCTGCGAACATAATGTATGCATACTTGTGACTGCAACGTACGTGACGACGTGCAGATACCTTTCCCCTGCGTATAAAGCATTTTATCATTTAGTGATAAAATGTGTTATTGATAAAGACATCAAAATGTTTCATAGACCTATGATACTATTTTTCGTAATTTCATGGGTATACAGCACTGATGTCAAGTTAACTGTTCACATAGACGAGGAACCTTCTCTTTAATCTCAATATAATCGTATAGTGAGATTTCAAGATGCTTGCCTGTTGTTTTTACAGTTTCACGGCTAATTTCTAGTATTTTGTTTTTCTTTCCTGAAAATGTATGTGGTCTTTGAATAAAGGACAACAAATAGTTTAGAATAACAAAAATACTTGACAAAAGCATTGCCTAGCAATAGGTGCATCCGTGAATTTACGCCAATTGTTGTGGTATGTGTCGATCACTTTATTTTACAGTAATTATTTTACTTTCTACAAGGGAAAGTATTTATGTTATATATATAACTGCAAGATATCGCAGGTAAAAGTTGTCAAAAACACGGGTGATGTAGGAAAATACATTATTGTTTTAAAGGAAAACAAACCAAAAACAAGTCTATAAAAAGTTCAACCCTAATACTCACTGATGCAAGTATATTTTTTCTTCAATAATAAGTGATCAATATGCTGCAGCAGAACAATGTTGCAGACGAATCATTCAGAAAATCTGTTCACATGGTCATTATTTGAGTATAGTTCTGGATCAGCAAAAAAGATGAAAAACCTTATAGTGCATTTATGATGCGTTTTTGCTAAACAATTATATGGTTATTATGTGAATGTTATTTTCGCATGTTTTTCCTATTCTTTTTGCATCAGGTTGGTTCGGGAATTGTGTTGTGCTTTATAAGTCTAAACTGCGGAGGAGCTGCTGCGGACGGAATAGTCATCACATCTGCAAAACAGGTTAGAATAACATATTTTGACCAGTAACTGAAACTAAATTTAGAAAATGTATATATTGAAATGCATAGGCCTATACATCAAATCATAAATTATCCACAAATAAAAATATAATTGTATAAGTAATTAATGTGTACCGTTAAAAATAAAAATAAACATTTTTTAAATATTCGTTTGGTTTTTAGTATGCCTATAAGTTTGGGTTAACACATTTTGAAAATACAGCAACAGGCCCTATTTGTCAAACTACCAAAATCTAGTATCACAACAGTTAGGAAACGCTAGAAAATGTTTTACCAGTTTGCAGAAAATGTAGGTAAATGCAAAAAAATAATAATAAATTTTATTTTTAAATAATAATACAACAAAAGTAATGTCCAGGTGGCCCTTTTTTACGAAGTCACGCCTAGGAAGCAACCCATATAAAAGAGCAAAATATATTACAGTGATCGCAAGTTTTAATTAAAACCAATCCGTTCAATAAATTTAATATAAATAAAAAAAAGTATGCGCGTCACAAGGATTTTTTCACAAGCTTCGTTGCTAAATTTCAAATGTCTGGATTTGTAGCGTTGGGTCAAGACAGGCGTAGATACAGGGTCTCAGAAAAGGGAGGTAAGTTCATAAGGAACAAAGGGTGTCACACTGACCAAAACGTGGGGCACACACAAATATGAAAAAGGCATGACGATGAAAAAGTGGAATACATGCCAATGTCTAGGTATTTTCAACTTTAAGTGCCAGGATATAAGCGTTCCAGGCCAAAGATGCAAGGTATGGCAAATTAAAATGAATTAGCCCACAGAATAATTACATACATTATAATCCTTTTTGTCTTGTTCATTGTTGCAAAGGTTGTATTTCCATATTGAAAAAAATTAGCGATGATTATCCATTCTTCGATTATCATTTTTATTTTAAAATGTGTCTTCCATACATTACATACACAGATAGTCAAACGGCAACGGAACAACTAACAGTACATCGATCACATGTATGTTTCTCATCGGTAAGTTCAATAATACGCTGGCCTTCCCCTGTTCTATGCTTCAACTAAATAATACGACTGGTATGGTTTCTAACCAGCAAACTCATGGAATCAGTAAGTACTACTGTTCGACACTTTTGTCCTTTACTGAAATATTATTCGAAATTACCTTTATTGTTCCCGTACGGTCTGTGTCAACGTCTGTTTGCCCGTAGTAGTAGTAGTAGTAGTAGTAGTAGTAGTAGCAGCAGCAGCAGCAAACAACCAACAAACACCACCACCACCACCACCACACAACAACATTTATATTATTACCCTTGTCTTCAGGCTCATAAATCATTCCTGAAACCGTCTCAGCTCCTGGGGAGTATATAGCTCAATTGCTGCCATTACAGCGGCTAATCAAACACAACAACCAAATCTGCCCTCACAGGTACCCATTTACCCCTGGGTGGAGAGAAGCAACATGGTAAAGTGTCTTGCTCGAGGAGACAAGCACCACGGTCGCGGTTGGGAATGGGATTCGAACCCATTCTGACGACTCAGCCATCAGAACACAAATCTGATGTACTAAACCGCTCGACCATGGCACTACACACGTAGACCTATATATCTTTGATTCTGTATTGTCTGTTGTGTATTTGTAAATTTTTTGGCCCTGGTTATTGTTTGTTTATGAGCCGAATTTATAAATATTTATCAAAAATACATGCAAATATTTATGTTTAAAAGGGAATAATATACACTTATCGGGTTATTAACGGATCCAAACAAAACATTAAATAAAATACCCCTGGACAAAAATAACCAAAGAAATAATAACAAGATAATATAATATAAGTTTTGAGGCTTTGCATGGTGGAATATCGATATCGTTTCGGTTTGCGGTAACACCATGTGTTTATCTCAACTAACGTGAAGCTGAGATACAGGTTCTGAAAAGAACCGTATCGCACAATCGTATCTCAACCTTCGTTAAGTGAGAAAGGTTCAAGGGAGAACCAATTTGGCAACCTCGTTTTCTCTACTGTCGTTAAGTGAGAAATATGGTTCAGGAGAACCATGGGACTTACGGGTTAATATGGTTCAGGGAGAACCAAGGACTTCACGGGTTATTCTCAACGTTTCGATTAGCCTGCTCTAATCTTCTTCAGGAGAATGAAGAGGTTTGCTCGATGCAACTCTTAAGTAGTATTTGCTGGATTATGTGTAGAATGGGAAGTGTTCCGATTGGTGCTACTGTTGTGTGATGTTGTGATTATTGCCACCGTGGCATTGTTCTTGTTGTGTGTGTTTCCTGCTGTGTGAGTTGCCTGCTCGCTGAGGCGTATCAGTTGACAGTGGGGTGTGGGTGTTGGTGGATGGTAGGATTGAATGCCAAATGTTTGCTGATGAAA
>CM055826.1:22109221-22143461 GCA_029582265.1 Zoroaster sp. YZ-2022
CATGAACCACGGAGATAGATACAGGCCGTTTTAAAGGGATCATTGCTGGTTCTTGTCTGACAGCGAACGAATGCCCAACTTGTTTGATGATACCACAGCTATGAGGCTTTAAAATCAAAGAAGTACAAGAAATACATGCTGATTTCTGTGAAACAGGCTTCTGTGAGACATTGCAATGCTGCATCACTGTTGGCAACGATCAATAATGTGACGTCACTTAGATACCGATAGAGGGCACTATGGCCATATGTTTTCCATTTTGTACCAAAACATCATTGATCATTGATTATTGAAGTTTACGCAAAATTACAATAAAGACAGAAACGGTCCAATTGAATTTTACTTTTGATAGTTGACAAACCCCCAAAATAAACGGTTGACATGGCAACTATGAACACCCAACGTCGTTGATTTCGGTATGAAGCCTTCTGGCACGTACATTGTGGCACAAAGCTTGATAGGGTTAAAGCAATATAAGATATTGTCCATTTCTTTCAACAACCCTTTTGTTGCAACAGTTGATCACACAGATTCACACAGATTTGTCCATTGCCATGGCAACAACCCTTTTTGTTGCAACAGTTGATCACATGATTTAACCCTTTCATTACCAGCCAGTTATGTCAGAGAGTACCCTTCTTTACCACAGTAATTAGGAGCCCAACTGTCACTTCAGCACCAGTGGGTTTTTCACAATTTCATTGAAGTGCGCCCTCACACGGCAGGAATAGACACTTTTTTAACTTTCTCATTTGTATGTAAAAATGAGTATACAAAAGGGAGGAAAACATTGTGCAAAAGCGAAATAATTTGATCAGTATTTACACTAAAGAAAAGTAATACAAATGGGTGATATTTCATGCAAATACGGTACAGGTATAATTTTTTTTTTTTTCATGTGAAAACACAACTTGGATGAGATTTTGGGGGATTTTTTTGGTTTTCTACTTGGAAATGAACCATTTACTTGTATTCAGTGTAAATACATCACAATCCATGCTAACACCCCACCCCCCCCCCACCCCCCAATTCAATGTTGGTTTGGACTGTAATCGTCAGATTTTTAAAGACTAAAAGCAAAACACTTAAATATTTGGACCAGTATTTTCACGAAAGTAAAGTAATACAAATGGTTGATATTTCATGCAAATACGATACAGGTATAAGATTTTTTTTCCATGTGAAAAACAATAACTTGAATGAGATTTTGGGGGATTTTTTTTGGTTTTCTACTTGGAAATGAACCATTTACTTGTATTCAGTGTAAATACCTCACAATCCATGTTAATATCTTTGTTTCACTCTCTCAATTCAATGTTGGTTTGGACCGTAATTCGCGGTTTGTCCGATCATTCCCCAACATTGAACGGGGGGTGAAGGCAAAATAGTATGACACAATCAAGTGATGTGGTATTTCTAAAAGCAAGAAACGATGCACATAGGTTGTGTACACAGCACAGATCATCGTTGCTTGTTTTCGCCTGCCTAATTTTTGTCACTCAAAACAATGCAGTCGCGTTTCTTTCCTCGTTGGGGTTTTGCACAGGATAGTGCTGTTGCCCTGTCAACTTGATAGGAATATGGTATTTCTAACTGACTTGTTATGTTACGTTCTCAAATCAACAGCAAGCCCCTGCACAATCGTTACAATGAAAATCAATGTTACCGACATTTTTGTTCCCCCGTTATGTTGGTGAACATTATCTGTTAATGGACAACAGAGTTATTTCAGCATATGGAAAAACCTCTTTCCAACTATTTTCAAGTTTAAAAGGATTGTAGAATTGAAAACATTGGTCGGCAAGATCACCCACCCATGTTTTTGTTGTAATCTTCAATACACTAGTTTCATAACATCGCAAAATCCACTTGAAGTTTTATTAATATCGAATTTGCTTTTTTTGGACAAACCAGTGTTGCCTACATTAGTTAAAAGTGTTACAGATTTGTTGTCTTGCCAAACCATACATACTGCTCCACCTTTCACCAAATAAAATGGGTCATCTCCTTTCTTCATTTTATGGTTTTTTGAAGTTTGTGTCTGGGTATTCCCCTGTGTAGTGTAAACGAACAACCACAATATCCTAATCTTAGTTTAGCAAGTTTAGCTACAGAGAGCTTGGCCAGTATAGTAATTATCACAACAGTGTCACGTGTCCCTTATTCTCAAGTCCGATGGACATCCAGATCAACACTAATTTTTCCCGCAACTGTTGGGTTTGGTGGATGGCAATGGATGACTTGGAATCTACATGTACGTTCGCATCATAAACAGTTTGGGTGTCGTCGGCTCCCGTGCACAGCTTCCAAGCACACGTAGTCCTGTTTCGGGACCCGTTCAGGGATAGCGCTTTACCCCGTTCGATAGGTTTTTTAGGTACGTACTGAACAAAACCATGTCCCTTGAATTTTCAACATACTCGTCTGCCCGATATCAGATTCTGCGCAGGGTTATGCTGGTGTTGAGAAACCCCGATTTGAGGACTTCTATCAAGGGTCGAACTTGGAAAGCTTGGTCCCGTTTCGGCAAGGCTATATGAGGAATTTGGTTATTTGGAGATGTGGGAGGAACCGAATAATTGAACCGAACCGACTACGGGATTATGATCGACGGATAGAATGGGAGTGAAGAATTTCAGATGTCGATCAGTACATCTTGTATTGAGAGGATTTGTTTAAGTCTATAGCAATGAGAAAGTGCCACAAATGCCATCATTTCTGGAATGTTAGTTGGGCCATAGAATTGATCATGATTTAAGTCTATTGCTTGTTGCGTATAGCGATTTGTTCGTCGATTTGTTATATTCCACACGAAAGGACAAAATACAGCTTGAAGATCTCCACCGTTTATCAGTGTGGCAAAGTCGTCGGTGGGGCCAGAACCTCCAGTGAACCGCACAGTCTCACAGGTCGTAATGGTGGTTCTCGTCGTTCTCAACCGGATCGGAAATTAACTTTTCTGTCGTCCTCCTGGATCTCGGCCGGCTATCACCTTGGTAGGTAGGCTGCAACAGAAAAACAAGGCAAATGAGGATTAATCTCGGTCTTACATTTGTAAATACAATATCTCAATGTTACTTGTTGCATGTGCACAGGTCACAGGGGTCATGCACAAATGAATATTGTACTGAGAAAAGAAATATATGGCTTCCATCCATCTCCTCCAAAACTCGTTGTCGATAAATGTTCGTTTTAATGTGGGATTGCTGAAAGTGAATTTCAACTTCTTGTGTCATATGATCTATAAGGGCCTTTCGAATACGAGGTTATATTTTTGGAAGCTTGAGACCAAGAGTGCATTTTCAGTTTGTTGGACGCTAAATAGCACGACTGGCTATGGGTGGATGCTGTACTTTCTATGTTATATCTATATTTCAACTTGTTGCTCAATGAACACAAACAGGCTTTATTACCCCAACAAACTACTAAAATTGTAACATTTTCAATGAGTAATACTTAGTATGACCTTTTTTTAATTCCAGTCCACAGGGTGGGGACGGTCAGTCAGGGATCCATTTGCAACTTACATTCCTCAACCCAACAACCCCTTGAAAGCATATAAAAAATGCATCCAATATTTACGCTATAGCCTAGGACAATAAGTAAATTAATATTAATTTGTATTGGGCCCGAAGAAAATGTTAGAGATGTTAGTTATTCATTTTGACCGTGACGCAGGGCCTACCCACCTCTTGAACGAATTCCGCTGGAAGTATAGACAATGTGCTGTCGTCAATCGTTACTTCGTCATCTGGATTCTTGTCAATTGTTCGCCAAAATCTTTCAAAATGCCATCATTTATGTCCGTTTCCATCATGACGGGTAACCAAAACCGGACTGTTCGGTGTTCTGGACGCAGGGATCGCCAGCACCGGGAAACCGCAAAGCTAAAGATCGTGTTCATTCTTTTCATAAAACTTGCGTAAACCGTATTCCTGTCGATAGAGTCCAACCAAAACCACCAGCATTTTCAGGTGGTGAATTATGGAGCCGTGGTAGTCAACAGCATGCCGACCCCGGCACCTTTAGATTCACGGGATCGAAGCATATCACAACAAAGGCTCTTTTAGAGCCCGCAAGATCGAAAGGGTTAACCAAATAAGCTGTTGAAGGTCAAATTAAGCAGTTATTATGTTGAAAGACGGCATAGTTGATCGATGGCTTTTTGAGACGTGGCCGAAGCACCGTAATCAATACGAAAATAAGTCTTTTGAAGATTGCATAACCCTATTATTACGGGTTATAAAGTTGATGTTTAATGTGAACAGTTATTATATACTGCACCATTTATGCCACCCAGTGCCCCGATTAGGCTTCTATATTGACAGACCTCAGTACCAACTCGGTTTTAGCTTTCAGGTTGTAGAGAGCACGAAAAGATTTCTGTAACGGACATCTAATCGGTTTATTTCTTTTTTGCAAGTAAGTAATTAAATATCACCGGTAAATATTGAGTTTTGTTTTAGTTATCCCATAAATTATTTGGCAATCCTTCTGTCTTCGGAAGATGATAACCTGAAACGCATGAATCCATATTACGAATATTTGACATAAGATTAAAACAATAGTATGATTATTTGAAACTTAAGCATTCATGAAATCAACGATTGACATGCTTATCAGAGAATGTAATAAATGACAGGGTACTACTTTAATATGTGATCACTGATCAAACGTAGGTTGGCAGATAAAATTTACTGGTAACATTTGATATATTGAGGATCAAAAGCAGATTGCACTTGTCAAGGGAACCCGATTGAAAGATGGATGTAGCATTATCAATGTAATTATGTACCAAAAAGAGATTATAATAAAATGACAACATTACTCCAGCACATTGACAATAACCGATTCACTGACACCAGAGGCTCATTAATTACCATGTATATGTAATAAGTATCTCTGCTGATTACCATGTCACTTCGAGATTAAACTTGTCTCTATTTCACCAACGCGATCACTGAGATTAAAAGGTACACAGAGTTAACATAATTGGTAATAAAAACAAAACAAAAATACAAATTAGAATTGTATTGTAAAATCCCACTACTTAATGTAAAGTTGATGATTTTTACAATGTAAAATGTTTAAACCACATGTTAGTTGTAGATGTATATCTCGATTCAGAAAGAAGACATACTGTTAAAAGAAGTTAAAACAACATTACCAATGTTTTACCTTACCTTTGAAACATTGTTATGACATGGAAAATAAAACAAAATCCACTGTAATCGTTCACAGATAAGGAAAAGTCGGTCATATCTTTTGGAAGAAGCGCCCAATATCAAGCCAGATCAGTGGGATATGGTATCATGTCCCGGTTGGTCTGTTGTAGGTTTCACCATTCGTCGCTCCGGTTATCTATTGAAAATACCATGCAGCTAGCAGCACGAGCCAGTGAAGGCTCATGTAAGTACCACAAAGAATTGTATTAAAAATAACAAATCAATGACAACATTAGCAAAATCGACCTACAGAATATCATAACAATTTTCATATTATAAAAAAGTCATCAAAGGGCTTTACTCAGGTTTTTTTGGGTACTGCTGTAAATTATAGGCCTATAGCAATCAAGAAAACAGTTTTAGGGTCAGATCAGCAATCAAATAATTATTTAACTTTTGAAATAGATGGTCTATTTGTAAATTTTTCTCATTTGTAATTTTTAAAAATTTGTAATATCGGATGACTTTCAGTAGTAATATATTCGTTTTGACCCAGCAGGATCCGCACAGATTGGCGTAATATTTTGTATCAGTTCTTATGAATAATTCTAACAAGAGCATAGTTAGATTTATTTTGGTTCATGGTCTGGGTTGCTTCCATTGGTTATTTTTGTCCTTATTATTATCTTGTTATTATTTTTAATATTTTTGTCCAGGGTATTTTAGTATTTAATGTTTTGTTTGGATCCGTTAATAACCGATAAGTATTATTATCTCCCCTTTTAAAACAAATATTTGTAATACGTATTTTGATAAATATTTATAAATTCTGGTTCATAACAAACAATAACCAGGGTCAAAAAATTAACAAAATAATGTAAACAGACAATACAGAATGAATATATAGGTTCACGTGTGTAAAAAGCCGCTGTTTACGGTTTAGCACATCAGATTTGTGTTCTGATGCATGAGTCGTCAGAATGTGGGGTTCGAACTCATTCTCAATCAAGATCGTGGTGCTTTGTCTCCCATAAAGACACTTTACTATTATTTAAGCTTTTTCCACCCAGGGTAAATGGGCACCCAGAGGGTGAGTTGGTTGTTGTGTTTGGATTAGCCGGCCAATGGCAGCAACTGAGCCAGGATACCCCCAGGAGCTGAGATGGTTTTAATGATTTATGAGCTCAATATCAAGGGTAATAATATAAATGTTGTGGTGGTGGTGGTGGTGTTTGTTTGTTTGTTATTTGTTTGTTGTTTGTTGGTTTACGTTGTTGCGTTGTTGTTGTTGTGTGCTGTTACTACTGTTACTGCTTACTACTACTAATAATAATACTAATACGGGCAAACAGGACGAAGAGAAGATCGTATGGGAACAATAAAGGTAATAGAATAATATTTCAGTAGTTTATCAAAAGTAATGAACGAGTAGTACTTACTGATTCCATAGTTTATTGGTTAGAAATCATACCAGTCGTATTATTTAGTTGAAGACAGAACAAGGGGGTGAAGCAATATTATTGGAACTTACCGATGAGGAAACATACAGACCGATGTACTGCTAGTTGCTCTGCTGTCACCATTATCTGTGATGTAATGTTCGAGTTATTTAAAAAATAAAATTATAACGAACAATGGACAATCATCACAAATTTTTTCAATATGGAACAACTTTGCAACAATGAACAAGACAAAAGGATTATAAAATTTATGTCATTATTCTGTGGGCTTCACCATTTTAATTTAAGTTACAGCCTGTATTTCCTTGGCCTGAATAAGCTATATCCTATAATTTAAAGGAAAATACCGGACATTGGGGATGTGTTCTACTTTTCATCGTCATGCCTTTTCATTATTGGTATTAAAGTTCTCCAAATTTTCAGGACCCCTTTTGTTCCTTATCTCCCTTTTCGATAATCTCTGTATCTACGGTTGTCTTGGACCTTAAACGCTACAAATTTATATTATTTAAAATTTAGCACCGAAGCTAGGAAAAACTTTGTGACCGCATATTTGTTTGTATTATATTAAATTTATTGAACGGATTGGTTTTAATTTAAAACTTCCGATCACCGTAATATATTTTTGTTTTTATATGGGTTAAGCTTCCTAGGCGTGACTGTAAAAAGGGCCCCCGGACACATTGTTGTTGTTTATTATTTAAAATAATGTTATGGTATTTACCCACATTACAAACTGGTAAACATTTTCTTGCTTCAACTGTTGTGATACTAGATTTGGTAGTTTGGCAAATAGGGCATGTTGTTGTATTAAAACGTTTAAAGTTTAAACCCGAACTTATAGGATATTACTTAAAATCGAACGAATATTTAATAAATTTAATTTTGTAACGGTAACATTAATTACTTATAATAATTATATTTTTATTTGTGATATTTTATGATTTATGTATAGGCCTAAGTATTTCAATAAATACATTTTTAAATTTAGTTTTAGTTACTGGTCAATAGATAGTTTTTCATTTTGCAGATAATAAGGATGACAGCATCTGCATAAAGTTTAGGACTTATGAAGTTAATAAACACAATTTTCCCCAACCAATCTGATAATAAAAGAACAATAAGTAACACATTGGGAAAAATATTCATTAATAATCCTTAAAATGTTTAAAAAGAACACAATGCATTATAATTTGTTTTAAGCGATCCAGAACTACTCAAATGATCGTGTGAACAGATTTTATGAATGATTCTTCTTCATATTTTCTGTTATATGCTGATCACTGTATAATATTGAAGAAAAATATATTTGCATCAAAGAGTAGGATTGACTTTTATAGATTCTGTCTTTGGTTTGTTTTCCCTTTAAAAACAATAATAATGTATTGGTTCAATATCACCGTGTTTTTTGATAACATTTTTACCATGATATCTTTGCAGTTATATACCCGGTATAACATAAATGTTTTCCTTTCATAAAGCAAAACAACATTAAAATAAAAGTGATCACACATACCACAAATAATTTGTAAGTTCCGTAATTACGGATGCAATTTATTGTTAGGCAATGCTTTTTAATAATAATAATAATAATAATAATAATAATAAAGATTTAGGAAGGGCACATATTCATTTCCTGCTATGCTCAAGGGGGAAAAAGGAAACATGAATACAAACAATATAATAATGATAAAGAGTTAGAAAATTTATACTGAGATACATGTACCAATGGAATTACAAATATACATCATCTTTGAAGAATTGTGGACATAAGATGAAGTTTAAGTATCGACTAAATCTAGTCAAGTTATTTTTGTTATTCTAAACTACTTTGTCCTTTATTAAAACCGCTAAACCAGAAAGAAACCAAATACTAGAAATTACGAAACCGAAACAACAGGTAAAACTTGGAAATCAATTAAGATTATATTGAGATAAATATAGTTCTTGTCTGTGTGAATAGTTAACTGATTATCGGTGAAGATCCATGAAATACGAAAATAGTAATATAGGTCTAAGGAACATTTTGATGTCTTTTATCATCAACAATATTTATCGCTAAGTGACAAGCATACCAGGAAAAAGGTGTTCGCACGTCGTCGTCATAATTTTGCAGTTTTAAAACAGATAATTTATGTTCAGCAGTAAATTTAAAATCTAGGTAAACATTATGGGCAGTATTAAGTTGCTTCCATATTTGGGTAATATCATTATGGATATACAATTGTCATGTTTATTGAAAGCTATGAAGTAATGTGTGGTGTTGGAACATTATCCAAACTAGTGCAGCCCTATGGGACAATCGTTGGTGGACATGTGTTTGATTTTATCACGTCTTCACCTTGGATAGACGCAAATTTTAAGTATCAAAATATTAATTTAGAAAATTTATTTCATCACCATCCCTTTTGGTGGTCATTTGGTTTATTGTTGGTTGTTAATACATGAATGCGTTTTTCACCGGACCACGCAGCAGAGTTTTGGTATATATTAACAAGATTATTTACCAGGAGAAATACTTCAAGTTTATTATTTTTGAGTAAGCTTATACTTATCAGCATGTATTTAAAAATGTTGTAATATGCCTGATGCAATAATAGGTCGGCTTTATACTGATCGAATGTGTCAAGCTGGAACCAACAACTAACTGAGCTCACTGTATAAATACTCTACATATTATATATTCTATCTAAATATAAAAGTCTATTATTAGTTGGGGTTTATTATACCACAGATATGGCTAGGTAAAATAATTAAGTGTTTTGGGCATGGTAAGCTCAATACTTATAAGCTTAACAATAAAATCACCTTTCATGGTTGTATGTTTCATCACAAGAATTTGTCTGTTTGTTTCATTTTGAATTGTATATCATATTTTAAATAATATATGGAATTGTTCGGTGAAGTTCGACAAAGGGTTATAATGTAAACAAACAAAAATTAAAACAAAACAAAATTGGAACATGATTAATTTTACCCGATATTGGAATGGCGCAATTAGCAGTCAGTTCGATTAATATTCTGAAAACAATAGGTACACATTCAATTTATAAGTCAACTCAATCATTCGACATACATGTAACATAATATAAATAATGGGGCCATATACGCATTATTTGTGGATTAAGCCCGTTCATTTTAATTCGCAGATCAGAAATGATTTATTTCATTGTATAGGTTTTCAGTTAAATTATGCTCACTAGTCCGTCTCACAAAGATTACGCCTATAAGAGATGATGCCTTGATTCCTTTATTCCCCACGGAGAACTATGAGATAATAATAAATGATTTATATCTTAAATCAATTATATAATAATGATAAATCGCTAATCCCTGACTTTTGGAAAAGTTTCTGTCAAACATGGGAAATTTAAAATATAATATTATTGTTAAGTTAGTTAATTGAATTGACTATATAAAGGATAGCGAATACCACTAGATACACAGATTTAAATATTAATTTAAAGTATTAAGGAGTGCTATGGTTTGAGTGGTTTAGTGTATCGACGGTGTTCTGGAGGAAGGAGTCATCAGAATTTAGGGTTTTGAATCAACCCACTATTGTACGGTGTTCTTGAACAAATACACTTACCATACTGCTTTCCACCCAGGGTAAATGTTCGTGAGGCAGAGTTGGTTGTTGCAGCTTGGATGGCCCTAGTCATATGCGCCGAAATGGCAGCGATTAAGCTGCATACCCCAGGGAGCTGAGATGGTTTCAGGAATGATTGATAATGCCTGATGAAAGTTAGGGGAGAATAATAATAATGCAACCAGTTTGCGCATACGTGCTATATAAGTCTGGCCCAATTTATTTTTCTTTAAAAATGAAAACACTTCAATGGGAAATTTATTAATTGTTTTGGACAATTTGGATCCCACCTTTGAAAGGAAGAATGATTATCATGCGCCGTCAGTCAATAGTGAGAATTATTAAAAGGAACAAGATGAAGATATTAAACAGGAAGTTATTTTCTGTACTGAATTAATATTCTAAGAATTTTCAATTTTCCCTTTAATTTTATCATGACTTAATTTATTTGATTGAACTGAACTAATATATAATGTATAATATTTAAAAAACGTAAGTACCTATTTATCAATTATTTAGAATATTACCACAATAAGTTGTATCATAACTTAAATGAATAGAATGATAAAATTATAAAGGATTCCCAAAAATTTAAAAAACGAATTTATTTTTGTGTGATAAGCCTATACATAACATTTCCCGTGGTTAATTCAATAATGGAAAGGTATACGAATTTTGGTGTTCTGTTTGAAAGATTTAGATAATTTCAACCCTGTACCGGGCATTTAATGCTTGAACGTATTCACGAAAGTCTGCAATGAAAGAAACAATAAGTTATCATTATTATATTAAATAAGATTAGCAATTTTGTTTTACACAATGGCTTTTAATATTATTTTGCATAGTTGTACATTATCATTATGATAATACCCGAACCGTAATATAGTAACCAATCAAATTGTTACCTCACTGACATGAAGCCATAATGAAGTTAAAAATTTCTGTTGAGATCGTGATGATTGCTGCTGCTGTCGTCGTCAAGTCGTCGTCGTCCGTCGTCGCCCATGCTGGGATCCGTAGCTTGTAGGTGTTAAGTATGTATGAACACGCGTATCAATTGTGTATTTAAACGAGTCACGTGGCTTCCAATCATATACACGCATGGTTAGCAAAGTCGAACAATCAAATTTTGTCAACGAAAAATCAGATATTTAACTTTTGAAGATAAACAATAATGTTAACTAGTCATAGGGTTTCCAATGACCTCTACAGAATGGCCAGGAATGAAAACTCAAATTTTTCCCACATGAGCTTCACAGAGTGGAGACATGCTGGGTGGGAAAGTTAAAAGAACGATCAGCATCGGTATAGGAACCATAATAAACGTACGTTTCTCAGTAGAATTACCTTTACGAAAACAACAGTCATAGATCAAAAAAATAAACAAATAAAGACTGAAACCTAAATATAATTGGACTATCAGAGACGCCATAAAACAATTTCAATTGCAAAAGCTGTTTTGAAGAGAAGGCACAATCTAATATATAAGTTGAATAAAATTTTAAAGAGTTTTGTCAACTTTATAAAGTTAGATGCATCTTTGAAAGTATTGAATTAACATTGATGTTAGATTAATAATTTGACCTGTAAGAAATTCAACGCTTTTGAGTTGAATTTAACTTATAATGTTGTTACCAACGATCTCTTCACCAGGGATTCAACACTAGTTTTAAAGATAATTACGTTATTGGTACTTTAAATAAAGTGTCTTTGAATCGACATAATATTAAACAAATCAACTTAGAAGATTCAGCTTATTGTACTGTGTTGTTTATAAGAAAATATTGAAAATGCATTCGATTTATTATAGGTCATTCTAGCATGGAATTGTAAAATATAATACTTTCCAAATTGGATGGAAAATTATGTCAAATCATCTTAAAAATAATATAATATCAGGCTAAATTATTTTAAGAAGATTAATAACATCATCAGCTTTACACCAAGTTTAAGTTTTTCTTTAAAAATTAAACATTGGTTATTTTTTTATTTCATTGATCCGGTGCCTTGTTAATTTTAAGCCACCATATCGAACCAACCATGGCTTTTGTGACGATATGTTAACAACACAGAAGTCATTTCCGATTTGGTAACGTACGAGTGTCATTTCTGATCAAACGAGTAAAAGATATTTAAATTGAAGGAGCGGAATAATTTCTATTTATATCTATTTATTTACCCAGTTAAAAAGAAACAACACGGCTGCCATAAGAAACAACAAGACTTGCCATAAGATGGTCGCAACTATTATTAGTTGATGGTAAAACTCAAGGAGTTGACACTAAGCTGGCTTTTTGTGAATTAAATAACATTATTATCTGGTAATAACAACGAACAAAAATTTGTATTTATATTTTATATACTTTGCCCCAAAATGCAATATTAGTTTGATGAAGACAGCTTTAAACTGTTGAAAGTCCAG
Organism: Zoroaster sp. YZ-2022; assembly: GCA_029582265.1. Taxonomy (NCBI): domain Eukaryota; kingdom Metazoa; phylum Echinodermata; class Asteroidea; order Forcipulatida; family Zoroasteridae; genus Zoroaster; species Zoroaster sp. YZ-2022. The sequence goes on from CM055826.1 coordinate 22,121,861, forward strand.
AAAATGAGTTTGAAGCGCCCGTGCATGAACTGTTGAGGGCACATGTCAGTTAAATCAATGTTGATCGATAGGCAGGTTGATTGGGCCTGGTATTTGGCGTATTTTGCAGCGTTGATGCGCGTACAATATTAAAAAAATCAATTCGAATAGTATACATTGGGTGTCAATATTGAAGTTATTTTTTTAGAAGGGTATATACGGTATATCCAGCGGTCGTTCAACTCTTATAGTAACACGATGAACACAAAGTAATCAAAAGTAATTAATATTCTGTGTTATAATCAATCCTCGGTTGATGGACATAACATGAGACATCTTTCATGATACCAATCAATACGGAGCCAATTTGACTTTTCAATGCACGGATTTGATCATGGGAAAATTATCAGCGAGGTGATTTAAAAGATGAAGCGAACCTTTATTAGGGAGCATGCTTGCATGGAGGAACTGGTCACCGGTTCGTCAACGAATCAGTGTACATCAAGCGTTGTTTATACATTTAAATAAGTGTGTGAATCAACTTTTAAGAGTTCGGTCAGTGACCTACTCTTTATAAAAGTTAAATTGGGTCTCAACTAAGAAATTGTTGAATGAACACGAAGTCAAATTAAGTCTAACTTTTATCAATGTTAATTCAAGACTTTAAAAAGTTAAAAAAACCAAACTTTATAAAGAGGTCACTGACCGGACTATTAAATGTTGATTCAGCCACATTTAGTTTTAAGTAGGGTGGGTAATTGTTTTACATGCGCGGTTGAGTCAAGACTTGCCGAATGCCTTCGCAGCTGTAAGTTAACTGTCCGCACCTGGCGACAACTCAGACATTATTTAACTGTCAGGGAAAATTTATATACCATCACCAGCTTTACATCCAGCAAAGACTGGTGTTAATAAACAAGAGGTAAGTTGCCACGCCCCAAACTATAGCATCGGTCCAAACATAGTGTAACAATATGTGTAATCGAAATGGTATTGTAGCCATAACTGCTTTATAGTTGTTGGGTTGGGTTATCTAATAGTTGAACGTAACAGTGTCAACTTTATTTTTTAATGGAGTTCATTTTGTAAAATATATAATAAAACGCTTCCAAATAATGAAATCAATCATTAATGAAGAAGCTCGATATATAGGATCGTTTTAAAACGTTCAAAGCCGATGCAACAACAACAGTAATAATTGTTTGTGGTTCAGTGAACAAAGTTTTTTTTTTCAGCGAACGAGCAATTTAATAGAGACCTTGTCGGAATGGAATCCTAATTCGTCATCAAAGATAAATTTGATATCATTTCAATAGATAGCGGTAATGAAAGATATGCATATGTCAAATTGCGTTTTAACGGCGACGGCGACATTAATAAACCGTGATCATAATGATTGGAGTTAACCGAACTATTGTGTTGTATATTTATTGGGTCAATGTTTTTGATGAATTGCGTGTGTGAGCATATTGGGCCTAATTACGCAGTTTCTTTTTGACATTATGCCAATACTATCGTAGCATGAATTCACAAAACACAATAAGAGGGAAACGTAGTCTCATACCCATCTTCGGTTTGGTCTCGTGTTCTGCTAATAGATGATAGCCAAAAATGGTTCCACTTTTTAGAATTAAGAATAAGACACTATATCATATAGATGCTTTCTGTGTTGACAAAATTGGCGCTTGAACAGCTATTATGCTCGTTAAATTAAACATCTTAACCCCGTCCCCAGGATCACTGCAGTGCCCACCGGTGCACACCGTGGCAAAACAGCCAATATGATTGTGGGAGTCTTTACGCCCCTCCTGACCTTACAAAAACCCAAATTTTGTGCCCTGCCTCATTTTGGTAATGGAACTTAAGTTCCAATTATTGGCCACAGGCCAATAATATAAAGGCTATTGAATAAAATATTTATTTTTAAAATTATTATTTGGAAATTAATATGTTGATATCTGAGATCTGTGGGCAATACATCCAGTGCTCTATATGATGAATTTTATATATCTTCAACTCTTAGATAGTAAGGGTGGATTAATAAACACAATAATAATTATTTTAATAATAATAATAATAATAATTGGACTTATATGCACGTATGCACCAAACTGGTGCTCAAGGCGCATTATATAAGGAAACAATAAACGTATATATTTTAGGGGAAACAATGTCTTCATTATTTAATAAGAAAATGAACAGTGTGCGTGACTCATGCTGGAAGTACGTCAGTGTGCACATCCAATGTTTTGAAACCATGCAGCAAAAAAAAATATGTAAAAAACCCACAAGTTCCCCTAAATTTCCTAGTATATTTTGAATGACCCATGTACCGTCTTTCATCCCTTGCTTTTGTTGGATGGAGAGAAAAGGTTTTTTCCTCACAGTTCAAATACGCCATTACAATGTACAGTAAGGACTATTCAAATCTAGCGTGGTACATTTTGAGAGTACGAGTACTTTATTCATGAATGTGAGTATGAGTTCGAACTACGAGTACACGGAAAAAAAATATGATGTTGGTGCAGTACGAGCATTTCCATGTCGCAGTTATTAAAACTTTTTTTATCAATTTATGCACCAAATCAATAATATGAAAGTCCAATCATTTGAGGAAATGACATGAAAGAAATTGAACAAAATAATACTCTCAAATTGTTTAAAGCATTGAAACAAAACAATTCAACTCCCAAACATCAATATAATTATATTTTTTTAGAAGGTGAAATAGAATCTTACCTCTTTTTAGTCACAGAACAAGCCCATCCGGACCTGGTCAGCAAGATTGCAAAGTAGTGGTTAAAACAAAACTATGTTGGAACAGATTTTAATGTTTTTACAAATAGTTTTTACGAATGAGGTTTTAATGAAGCTATATCCATCTTATAGATCCCACTGGTTTCTCGGATAGTGTTTTTCCTATCAATTAAATATGAGCGACTAATCTGGCTTCACGAGCAGGCCTGTATTCACCAATTGGGAGTAATGATAATGATTGAAACTGATGACGTTATAACGATATTGGGCTGATACAAACTGGTAACAAAACAAAATTAATTACCCGACACCGATGTTTCTGTTCACGCTTGTTTACCAACCAGGTTCAGCCGATCGCACAATGAGACTCGGGCTTTCAAGTACATTTTGGGTGTCCTTAGCAGTGCAGCTATATAATTCATGGCAGGCAACAGTGTGAATATTTATATGAACAGTATGTATTATATAGGCCATGTATAAATATATAAAGAATTATTATCTAAAACTTACTTGTTGTAAAGTTGGTACATGTATTGATCAACCTGAGAAATGGTTTCGTCTGAGTGCAATTTTTTAGAGAGCAAAGGAATTGTTATGTCGAATTTAAACAAAGTTGCGGTCCAGCAAAACAAACAGGAAATATGTGATACATGTATACGAGGGGACCAAATTTCCCATATACAAAGTATGGTGGCTAAGAGAGGCCTCACATTGGGCAAACGTTCATACCATAAGAAAAATTCGTTTAAAACACAGCACGGCAGAATTCCAATTGATCCAGCAATTTTTGATTCAATTGGACATCATTTCATAGCAAAACAATAAATAAATAAAATAAAATAAAACAATTAAAAATGCCGACGCGCGGGTCTGAGGCGATCGACGCGTAGAGACCAGAAACCAAAAACGTTTTGCCATAATGATATATTTCTTGAAAACTAGAATATAGGTAAAGTATTGTACAGAGTACAGTAACAGCAGAAGTAGGAACTTGTAAAAAGCTGATGGTATTACCAATCTTCCCACAAAACTGTTTTGTTCGAGCTGCAGCTGTCATCTGAAAGAAAGGTAAATCATTTCCAGTTCGAATTTAGGAAAAAGAACTCGTTTCTAACTTCAGTGCTGTCTCTTTGGGAATGAATAACGCCCTCTAAAAATATATATTTTAAGAATGGAATGTTTCAAATCAGTTTCAGGTTGTTTGTTTCATGTAGGCCTATAGCTTAATTCAAAGAAAGTAAGTATACTTTTAAAAAGCAGTGGATTCCAACATAACCAATTACCCTTTAAATGACTGAATTCTGTTCTCGGTATATTTTATGCAGGCCTATTTATTTGTTTGTTCATATGCCTTCATCATCTCTCAGCAGCGCCGGCGCCAATGACATAACAATTAAAATCATTTAGTATTGAAATGGACAAACGCGGAACATTTGTCAGGATGGGCAACAGCGGCAGGTTTTTGTACAAATTAATTTTCGGCCATATCATTTATAGGCCTATATTCCTGGAATGGACTAATTCAAGTCAATGTATTCGTTAAATAAAATTAATGCACTGTAGACAAAGCTCACGAAGTTAGGGTAAAATATTAATAGAGTAAAATTATAATATGTATTCAAAAAGTAAATATTAAATAAATATAGTAACTAAAACACTAGACACATAAATAAAAATTAAAAGTGTTTAAGTGTTTAACATGTAAAAAATCCTCCGATGATATATACACAGCGTCCAGACAAAAATTATGTAAATGAGAGCCCTGCGAGTTGTGACATCCAACGACGTAACGTTTTTTGTGATTTCTAACCAATTCGCCTTATTCACGGTAAATAGGAAAGTGTAATTCTCACAACCACACTCTGTAGCTTACATGCACCAGCGTGAGGGCCCAATAATCTGATAGTTTCAGAGAAACGTTTATTCCTGACATGAGGAATAAATAAATGAATGTAGCTATTTCTGTCAATTAACTTAAAATTCAATATTTGAAAGCAAGGTTGCCCCTGCAAACCGACAAAATTCACATGAATAAGGTGAATAGGAATACCATACGGTACCATTTGCATTCGTAAACATTGTAAAAAATAAAGCGCCAAAAGATGTTAAAAACATAATGTCAGTACAACAAAACTGCTTAAATCAATTTCTTGTAGATCATATTGCAAGAAGATTAAACTTAGTGCAGACAAAATTATATGAGATAAACAGCAACTAAATTAACCGTAAATGGATGCGTAGAAATATATTTTGAGTGATTCGGTTACTGTTGTGCTTAGCCTTTAGTCAAGGCACACGCAGCAAAAACAGAACACAACACCGGGAAAAGACCACCCAGGCGAGTGGCGAAGCTATGAGATCCTTACAGTCCGTTCTGAGGAAGCTACTACTGAATTATTTATCAAGCTCCAGCAAAATTAATAAGTTATGTCTGCAAAGTTGTTTGTGCGTTGTGTTTTGGGTTCCCACTGGCGCCTTGAATAAAGGCTACGTTGTGTTGGTTCACTTGGCACGCCACCTGTATGTGCGGCGGCACTGTCATTTTGTGAAAACGAACTTTGCGCCTTTTCATTGTGCACTACAACAGTTACGTGAGTGGTGGATCATCACTTTGTCTTGCTACAACGAAAATAGTTTTTTACCTTTCTTTACGTTGACAACAAAATGTGACTCTTTGGCTGAATGGTAAAGAAGCTAGGTAGTGACATAGTTCTAAAATGACTTACTTTCCAAACGAAGTGCAGATATTTTTGTCAAGAATGGATGACAACTCATGTGAACAGACAAGGTGCTCTCGTGCCGTTTACAGAGTTAGCGTGGCAGAACGTTGGAGTGTATACACCACTGGAATGTGAACTATTTAACTGGTATGTGCTTAACTCAATACAAGCTCATTTCATCAGTTAGAGAGTTTGCAATGTTGGCGAACTAGCATATGCCATATAATTGTGAATGACCCAATGAAACTGAAGAACATTTATAGGCCACCTTTCCAAGATTTTGTATCGTGGTAATCAGATGTTGTGTTAGGAAAAGCGTACGTTCACCGAGGAAAAATGCACTGTACTGTTAAATAATGCTTAATGAGTAAAAACGTGTAATATTTGAACTGATGGATTGGTATAACTTCACGGTTGTTTTTTTTGACAAGTATTTAGAGTTGAATTACACATTGCGGGCAGTGACCAAATTTCAGTTCAACCTTTCATTTATTGTAGAATAATGGAAGTTTCAGGATAGCAAAGCGCAAGCCTCCGCCGTGAGGGAAACTTCGCTGTTACGTGGAGTGTGGTGGCATCATGGTAGGCCCTATAATATCAATGCTCAGTGTCCTTCGGACGGTACGTGAAGTTGGAGGTGTCGTGGGTAATGCACATGAAAGAACCCCAGGACACTTGCTGAAGCCAGTTTCTGGAATGGCATCAAAATGCGCCAAAGTGCTTTGAAACAGTTTGGCAAACAGTGCTATATAAATGACCGGCTGCTGAACTGAACTGAACTGAAGTGAACCAAAGTCATATGAAAAGGAATATAATTATTGTGTTATTGTCGAATGATCTGAATGACGTTTTAGGATCTGGATAGAAGAAGGCTTTTCAACTCATTCTGTAACTATAGTTGAGGCGTCAGTTGAGGTGAGTCAAACCCTATAATGTGTTTCAAGAGCTTAGCCATGATTATAATTATTCCAGATGTAAGTCTACTAACCACATTGCTGGGAAATAATCAATCTAGAAATTAGAGCAACTGGAACCAAATTAGTAAAATCTGTCGTGCCAGGTTTAATCCACAGCGCCGACGGATCAAGCATTGCCCACCGTCACTACCCATTATCGGGCTATTTATCGTATTAAGATTTTAACCTTGGTAAAAAAAAATGCGAGATTAAAGATCAAAGTAGATATTTAGTGATCCTGTAATATTTTACTTGAAGAATAGTGTAATTTTAGTAATTGACTACAGTTATACATCATGTGTGTGGTAAAACCTAAGTGACAATTTGGAGATCCAGCATTGAGCAACAATGTCAACTATCGCGAGATAAGCGCTGAGATCGCGAGATTTGACATCCAACGATGCTCAGTATGAGTTTATACACTAATGCGTGATCAAAGTAATCGCTAGAATGCGACATCAAAGTAAATAATTTTGTAATCCTGTGATATTTTACTTTCAGAAAATTGTATAGTTTCAGTAAGGTTTGACTACATCTTTAACCCTAACTACCCCCAAACCATTCAAACTCCAACAGCAGGGTTTGTTGGATTTTGATGGACTCAGTACTGTATAGCCCAGACAGGGATACTTTATATGGGGCTGCTGGGTGTCCCAATTCCAGCTAAGTCAAACAGTTGGGTGGTAGTGTTTGTGCATGGTGTTGGATTTTACAGGGAGGTTCCTAGCCAAAATAGCTAGGTTAGGGTAAATGTATGATAAAACATGAGTGACAATAATAGTAGTCCAGATGTAGCCATGTGAAATATCGCGAGAACATGTAAAATATCTCGAGATAAGGTTTGACATCCCGCGATGCATTCCCAGCACTATATGGCGAGATCCTGCGATCAAAATAATCGCTAGAAATATGATATCAAAGTAACTACTTTATAATGCCGTGATAGTCTACTTTCAGAAAGGGTAGTTTCAGTAACGTTCGTCTACAGCTGAAAATGTAGGATTTCACGTGACAATTTTAGTGACAATTTAGTGCTCCAGAAAGAACAAACTTTCAGATGTCAAATAACTAATTTTATTGATTGACATTTTTTGGACTAACGCATGGGAGACACGGTCCCTGTTGTTCTTTGACTACGCTTCTTGTCTTTGAACCACTTTGTCGTGCATAATGTACGTAGGCCGGAAAGGGTGGTGTACGCAGCGTACGGGTGAGTTATGCCCCAGTCACATTTACGCCCGATTGTGGAAAGGCGCCCGCCCGGCGAGCTTTTGCCTAAAATCGCACGGGAATCGGGGAAATCTTACGGTCACCGGCGGATCAATCGGAGCTATCGGCCGATTAAAACACGCCGCACGGGCCGCCGCCAACTTTTAACGCGGAGTTATAATTTTCCGATTACCGGCAGACTTTTTTCGACCCAACTCATCGCAAATGAACCGCAGGGGACCCGTAAGGGAGCCGTCCGATAGCCTAACGGCCACCCCACGACACCCAGCGGCATCGTACGGTCATCAAAGGATTAATTAAGAGATTAGGAAAGGCTCGGGGGCCACCTGGACCGTACGGTGTCCGGGGGGTCCTCCCGATGGCCTTATGGGCGCCGAAGGGTAATCGTACGGCGCCCGAGCGGTATCAAGAAACCGTGCGACCGCCATCCTGTGTGCTTCTGCATCCTCCCGTTACAATATTTATACCCAAGATGTAGAAACATTAAATCCCAAGCGGGCATCGTGCGGGATACGTCCGGCCTCCCCCCGTTCACCTGGCGGGCTCCGCCCGGGCGGAAAACATAGGCCGGGTGCCTCAAGGCCTCCGTACGGTGCCTGGACGATGTCCGTAGGGCCACCCTACGGTCCCCGTCCGTTGGACTTAATCGGCGAAAATCTAATTTGTTGCCGTGCGGCGCCCGTATCTAATGTGACCGTGACCAAGTGCAATTTGAGACATCCGGGATTTGTCTCCGATGGCCGGGACATCGGGTGACCGCCGATACCCCTCTCCGCCCGGCGCCCGGCGGAAATGTGACTGGGGCATTACGCACTGTAATGGGTGGTGTACGCAGCACTTGCCTTGTAAGCAACAGAGGCTAGATTTATTAATGGGTCTATAACAATGAAATAGAAAGGATACCTGTTTTGGTACTTGTTTTGGTGAATGAATCAAGGGACGGGAAACATAATTTTGGGAAATTAACTGATAAAATAACTAATTTTATTGATTGGCCTTTTTGGACTAACTCATGGGAGGCATGGTCCCTGCTCTTCTTTGTCTACACTTCTCGTCTTTGAACTACTTTTGTTGAGTGCATAATGCAACATAGGCCGGAAATGGAATGGGTGGGGTACGCAGTGTATGGGTAGGGCACTCAGCGCAGGGGTGTAATTGCCCAGCCTGGAAAACCATAAAGGCTCTTTTCATTTCTTTTTCTTCCATTTGACTACCGTTGCCTGAGCCCCTGCAGAGAATAGCTGTTGGTTATACGTGATCTTGGTATCGGGGTGAAACTGATTCAAAATGATTTATTCAATCCATGTTTGTGTCAAATTTTATTGTGCTCAATTTACACACAACTTACAATAAGTTAAGAAGTTCAATCGAAATGTAATTGAAACTTGTTTGACATTTTTCAAGATTTGCAGTCTATTAATTTTTCCGCACGTTACTTTAAAATGTTTCATATTTGTCAATAGAGGGCAGTTTTTATTCCGACATCCCCAGGTACTGTCATGAGTACATGTGTGGCGAACGTAATGATACTCACAAACACAATTACGTTAAGGTAAGACTAACCTTAACAATCAGTTTTAAAACAGCAATAAACTGAGTAACAATGATATAAACAGGTAAAATTAATAAAGTACAATACAATTAATGTGAGGCCTCAGATCTAAGACAAAAATACACGATAAACATCTTTCGTAAGAAATATACAACAGGTGTCGGAAATAAAATGGTTCTGGCCAGAGCTTTTTTCCATGTTTTGTGTTTTTATTTTATTTTGTGGTAATGTTTGCAAAAGTGCATCTACGAGAGAGCCATGTTTGCTTTCCATGAATCAAGATATACATTGAACAACAAACCTGTGAAAGTTTAAGCTTATTAAGGTTTGTCGGTAACGAACATTTGATTTGTCGTATTTATTCCACCGTGGAATTTAGGAGTACTCTTTTTGATCAATTTATTGTCAGTGATTTTTCTCTTCTTAAAAATGTAACGACAGCATCCTAGGGAAATGTTATATCATCGTCACCTTTACATTATTAAGTAAGTTTTTACAATAACATTCGGCCATTTGACTATTTTTGAATTACCATTTCTAAACGCGTCAACCAATTATTTGAGGCGATACTAAACGTGTTTACAGCTTGAAGTTTCTGCACAAAAAACCTCAACATAAAACCCCAAAAGGCCTTTAATAACAAATAGTCAGCAGAGAGCATAAGTGAATATTATATAATTACAGGACATTCATTATTATTCATTAAACATGTGATGCAAAGAAACATGGTTAACTGGTTTCTAATTTCTATTTTTTATTTCTAGAATAAAAACTTAGTCTTCTGACGCCATTACGTTTAAAAATTAAATTGACTATATATAGGTCACAAAAGTGTGAAGAAACTGGTTCACGCGTTACCTCAACCCCCTCTCCAGAATACACATCCTTATGATAAATAATCTCGCTTAGAAGAAAAATTATATAACCCACGAACCAGAAACTTTGATGGCCTCTAAATATTACTTTATTAATAATTTCATTAAGACTGAATCATTCCTTCTTAAATCACTCTATGCATGTAACACTAGTCTGGATCCCAAACTACTATTTGAGGTTTGTTATAGGCACTTTACATCAGTCAATCTTGACTCCAGACTATATCATATCAGACGACTGCTTACACATGACACACCATTTTCACCGGTTCCTTAAATACACTACAATATAATAACATGAAATAGATAAACATGAAGCTTCACTGTTAACGATCAATATCGTAACGAATAATCATATCTTTTTCTCACAATCTTTCTCAAAAATAAGGCAGTTTTATAAACGTGTGCTCAACCGACTACAGTTGACCCGTCGCGGCAGTAACTTGGTCAAAGGCGTTGTTTTAATACTTCCATGGTTGAACTTTCGTGATAGGCCTAACTGTTAAATATGAAGTAAAGTAAAAATGAAGTAAGGTAAATATAATTTGGCATATTTCAAAATTCAAACAAAATGAAAAAGCTACCGAGAAATCGACAGAAGTAGACGGTTTATGTATAGTCCAATATTCAAATGATACTTACCCAGCTTAGGCCTAGTAGATTTATCTGTGATGACGGTGCAGCTAGGCTTAGTAGATATATCTGTATTGATGGTGCAGCTAGGCTTAGTTGTATTGACGGTGCAGCTGCTTCCTGTGTCTCTACCATCACCGCTGATGGCGTTTATCGGAACATCGGCTGTTTTCGGCTCAACTCGGGCATTGGCTCTCTTGCAGAAGCGTTTGGTGAACGCAGCTTTGAACTGTAACGATATCATTCATTAGAACATTTCATTCAGAATTAATTATAAAGCTTCGTTGATTCCCAACTGCCGCTTCACAGGTTTGGTAGCACTGTGGGTGGTATCACTGACCACATGAAATACATTGGGTTAGGCAAACATGGTTTCTGAATGTGCTCAAATACAAACATTTTTACGTTTTGGGAAACCAACAATCATAGGGCTGGATAGCTCAGTTGGAGCACTGGTATGCTAATCCAAAGGTTGGAGGTTCAAATCCCATGTCAGTAAATTTGTCTTTTGTTCCATTCCATAATATTCCTAATATATTATATAGGCTATTCCTAATATTTTTAACTTTCTTCATGGCATTTGGAAATGCTGGGGAATCTAAGGAGTTTGTTGAATAGGATTTGACTAATCGCAGAATTTCGAGAAGTCAAATTGAAATGTATTAAATCCAAGAGTTGAATTGAAATGACCAGATTTGTTCGATCTCGAAAAGAGGTGTACCATCACGAAACATTTACGGGAGTATTGAAGCTGTGCATGAGACCGCGGTGTCACTAGGGTAATCGTTGGATGGTCACAATTATTGTTTTCTGTTAGAAGCTTACCTCTTCCGTGAGCACACAGTAAATAACGAAAATGAAAACTCCCTGAAAAGAATGAAAGACAAAACAATTATAAAATATAGGCTATGAATCATGGTCTTATATTGTAGAAAACATAATGTAGTCACAAAGGGAACAGGGGATATGTGAAATGTGGCCTCAAACATAAATAACTGTAAACATTAATATTATACAGTTTTCATTCATATCAAACAATCGCCACATTATGACGGTCGATTGAAATTGAAATTGTGTAATCAGGTGAAATCCAAAAGTAAAAATGCCATTAAAGAGATTGTAATTTCCCTTTATATTCTTGTTCTTCTCTACATTGTTGCTCTAATCTAAAACACGAAAACAAATTAAAAGTAGAAATTGATTTAGTTGATACCTGTAGAGAGTTCAAGATGACAAAGAGATATGAGAATGTCGTCTCGTTGAGGGCGTTCACACCGAGTCCCACGATCCAGGTAATGCCAATCAGTGGCTGGACTATCAACAGCGCCCTCATGATGGACCTGATATGAAACAAACCATGCCACATGCATTAAATATAGTTCCATAGGATGGCAGTGGAAGATTTGATAATTATTTTCCAAACAGAAAGGCATAATGTTTAGGTCGGGGATCTGAAGTTATTAGTTCCAGGAATGTTCCACATTGTGAACCATGATTTCAAGAGCACTTTTCTTGTTATCGGTAAACTGCTGTTTTTCTTGAACAAAGAATTTGATTTAATTTATATTTTTCACAAAACAGCAACAATTTACTTACTTAAGTTTGTCGAATTCCGTCTTGCTTTTGGTCGCTTTCAGTCGAAGGAACGAACGAAAAACGAAGATAACCATACCCAGGTTCACCTGTAAAATGAAATCCCTAAAGTGTATTACCAAAATCATTTTGAAAATTAGGGCTACCTTAAAAAATTGTATTTATAAATTATATTGTATTTTGTAAAAACTCTTATCTAAAGCTGTTTTACCGCAGCGACAAAGACGACAGGCCCAATAAATGCCCAGGTAGTGCCATTTCCAAGCCAGCACCTAATGAAAGTAACAAGATAACAATGAATGCGACAAACAATAGCACATCATTAACATAAAAGATTTTAATGAGAAATTAAATTACATGAACCATTTAAATCAAATTGTATATGTTATATGTTTTTAGCGCTGATATTATCAGGTGTTTGAAGCAAGGATCAGTACTCATCATGACAAATGTCATGGTGTTTGGAGGGTGTAAACAAGTCGAATTAGACACAAACTGCGGTGTTAAAAGTAATAGTTGGGTAAACTTCATTCTTCCATGGTTTTTATCTTGGTCGATTTGTCCTATATGAAACACCACTGGTGAATAGAGTTATAAACACCTTAGTTTATTTAGCGCCTGCTTATAGTTCCGTAATTGACCACGCGTTTATTATCATGGAAGGTACCTCCAGGGTTAAAGATTTTGTTAAAATGCAAACATTGGACTGCAAACTAATAGGTGTAGTCAGATCTACTTTTACCCAGTAGGCTCTTGGTGAAACTTACACTTTACTTGTTCCATATCCATCAAGTGCTGCTGCAAGAGTCACGGCAACTATCGGGAGCGGCATACCTGATAAACGGGTAAGATAGTAATGATATCTTCAGCACTTATCAAAATGTTGGAAATATAAAGATCATTTTTATTTATCCCAGAGCTACTGGCCGAACACTGAAATGTAAGTAAAATATAGTCGTTTCAGGAAAACGGAAATGCCATATAATAATAATGTTCAGTGAAATACATGTTGGTTAAACAAAAACTTTAAACTTCTGACTGAATGGAACATGTTATGCGAAGCCAACTTACTCCAGCCTATCAGCATGAGCTTGAGTGAGTGAATCTCTCGATGAAACACAAACGATGCCTTGATGAAAAGCAGGACGCCCTCTATCAACATCCAGGCGAAGGAGGCGAGAAGAAAGTAGTGGAGAAAAACGGCTTTGGCGGTACATGCGGTTTTCTGCGAAAAGTAGTGGCAGGAGTGGGATCTGTTTAGTATGGTGTGTCAGTAGAATATTTATTGGCTATCAAGGTTCCATTGATTAAGACTCCATTTGACCAAACTGACTGCATGACTTTAAATCCGTATGGAATAGGTCAAATTGCAAGGATAATTCATCAATGACTACTAGCCGACTGCAAAACATTGGTCCCTTGCGCGACTAGTTAAAATGGCTTTTTGAGACACAAACAGGATAGTTGATTTTAAATCATACCAACAGTTACATGGATCCAAGATCCAAAGCCAGCTAGGATTAAGTAAATACATTGGCTGTCTCTGAGTGCCATGGCCGAGGGGTTTAGTGCATCAGATTTGTGTTGTGATGGCTGAGTCGTCAGTATGTGGTTTCGAATCCCGACCGCGACCGTGGTGCTTGTGTCCTCAAGCAAGACACTTTACCATAGGCCTACTTGCTTCTCTCCACCCATGAGTAAATGGGTACCTGTGAGAGAAGAGTTGGTTGTTGTGTTTGATTAGCCCATATGCGCCGAAATAGCAGCAATTGAGCTGTATACTCCCCAGGGAGCTGAGATGGTTTCAGGAATGATTTATGATTTATGGTTTCAGGAATGATTTGTGCCTCGTATAAGAGCGCTTTAAAAATGTCTCCATTATTATTAAAAGGGAATCCATAGAGGTGGTGGCGGGAGCAAACTGAATGGATATTCCTACAAAACATCGAAAGTTTTTAAAACGGCTATTTGCTAGTAGGAGAATTATAACTTGTGTGAAGATATTTCCAGTTTGTCACATAAACGTGTGCTATAGTCAGTAGCTGATTTGCAACAAGGATCACAATAGCCCCAGTTGCTATTGTTAGGGTCATAAGCAAATAGCTTATTGTTAGGTTATACTTTGTGTATGGCATATGGCTCGTTTCAGATCCTCTAAGGCACGTTGTCTCCCTTTCCAGGTTGGACTCCCTCTTCAAAAACTACGACAAGTACGAAGGTGAGCTGGACTATTCACCAGATATAACGCGTGATAGGTTTCCGCTTAATGACAGCGTATAATATACATACATCACGCCTTGTGATGAATTTTCCTTGAACAAACTTACGTTCTCAACCGCCTCAATTCCTGTTAGGAAGATGAGCTGAGACACAAGTAACGCCAAAGACAGGTTTCCATGGACAAGGACACGCTCGGTCTTAAACATCCTATACAAAACATAAATTGAAACAACCACCAGTCATATAAATCAACATGTCTGAACATTTATATAACGTGAAATTAAATATCTATGAAATTATTTTATCTTCTTGATAATTAAAAAAAAAAGGAAATGAAATTTTAAGACGTTGTTCTGTTACCAATGCATTTTGAACACTGAATGCATTATCACAATATTCTCCAGTTTAATATAAATGTACACGTGAACTTGATTATTTTTCTTAAAATACAGTACGAATATATTTATGTATTTCAAAACAAACCTCAGTAATGCGAAGATAAAAAGAGTGAGCGTGAGGCAGACTACTGAGAGCGATCCACCGATAACCGAAAGAATTTCCAGGGCGATCTTATCCTCAACTGATAGCGAAACCTGCCGAAAGGGAATGTAACACTCAGTCACATTTTACACAAAACATAAATTGCACGTTGAGCTGAGAATGTCAGAAACTGTTTGTTGGATACAAAACTTGTCTGAAACTGTTTGTTGGGTACAAAACTTGTCTGAAACTGTTTTGTTGGGTACCAAACTTGTCTGAAACTTCACCACGGGGGATTAGGCATAAAATGACTGAAACCTACAGTTATACAGACATCATAAAATGTCTATTGTGAAGATTGTGAAGATTCAGTTTGTCCTGAACAAGCGAATCAGATATTAAAGATAGTTGGAAATGAAAACAATGTGCATGGACTTTTCTATTGCAAAATATACCCGGTCGCGGTAATAAATGAGAGACGAATGGGCCGAATTAATAAAAAGTAGCAATTGCTTTTACTAGTCATTTTCTTAAATCTTCATGAATAAAAGTGAGCAATTTACTTGCAAGTAATTGCTTCCAGTAGTAAGCAAAAGCAATTGCTATATTTTTAAAGCAATTACTAGAGATTAGCACTTGCTTGGAAGCATATAAATAAACCAGACCTTTTACTAATGACTTGTAGCATTGCTAGTATCTTTACAAGATCCTCAATGAGGAGCTTACGCACTTGCATGTTGCATTACTCCTGCCATCATGGCCGAGTTTATGCATGTAAGGGAACAAAGGTGTACAATGAAAGACTAAATCGTGATGAAGTCAATCCTACCAGATACCGGAAATTATTTCGGTTCAATTTTGAAAATTTGGAGTGGCTAGCAGCAGTCGGAGTACTTTGTTTGAAACCAGCAGAAGTGGCGCATGGCATCTTCGTAATAGTCGGGTTTTCATCCCCTTTGAAGATGTTGTACAGATCTTGTTCTCATGGAACCAAAACAATCTTCCTATTTCCTGTTTGCATTCCATCTGTTTTCTTCTTCACTTGACCTTTCATGTTTGCTATCTTTTTCAAAATTCGCTTCTCATCCATGGCTTTACCAGTGTTGGTAGCAATTGACATTTGTGCTTTTTTAAGTGCATTTGCCTTCATGTCTTTTGCCCCCGGCAACTGACTTTTCTCGATTAGAACAGGGTACTCTTTGATTATACTAACGAACAGTTCGTTCAAAGATTGCTCACTATTTGTACCACTCCCCAATTATTCAGCAGCATCCATGTTGCTGATGTATTCGCAGACTACTAACACATGCCTCATATACAACCACTAGGCTAACCGGAACTGACCTCCCATCATTGTTATACCCACAAGCAATTGCTAACCCAGTCAAGCAACAGGTGCTAGTCAAAGAAGGTTATTTATACATTTTTCATCAATTGCTTGACCTAGAGCTTTTACTTGATAACCATTTGCTATTGCTTACACCTTTTGCTAGGAAGCAATTGCTAACTTTTATTAATTCGGCCCAATGGCTCCAGCTCACTGAGAACGGATGACTATCTCGTTTCATTTTTAAACAACTGAAAAATATCCTATATCAATATTATTCAGGTGAAAATGATTTGTTATCATATTTATATAATTTAATTAATTCATGTATCCCTTTATGACATGAGTCGTCGTATCTTAGGCACCTGAGCTGTCTATTTCGAACATTAACCAAGTGAAATGACACTGCAATTATATAATAATGAAGTTACATGCAATTATAAAGACAGTGCGTAATAAATTGTACACATAATCACAACCTCTTCAGGATTCAACTTCATCAATACGGCAAAGTTGGTCAGATGGTTACACCTGCACGTGGTGGAACTAGCCCCCTCGGCGATCACTTCACATCCCTCATCAGACCACTCTCCGTCAAAAGTGTCACTAATAGAAACCGAGAAGCAATGGATACATTTTTCGCTGAATAATAAACAAACAAATCAGAACAGTGTTTATAGATTGATTCGGCCTGTCAGTCAAACAGGGTTACGCCCTTTTTATGGAAACTAGTGTTAACGCGCGGTTAATCGCGCAGGTGGCATTCACGTACGACTGGGTGGGGGAAGGGTTGAAACATGAAATATCAACGGTTATTTAGTACTTTGCTTTTGTTTCGATGGGTTATGATACAGAAACTGCTTACTTACTTGTCAAAAACGTTCCAAAAGGAGCAATTTCGTGTGGTTTTCCCTGTCTTATTCTACAAAAGAAACGTCATTTACGAATGGTATAAGTACTTTTCTATTTAATTACAGTATCCTGGAGTTAGAATGGTTGAAGAATCGTTGGTGATTTCTGGATTTCCTTCCCTTAGTTTGAATTAAGAGAATAATTTCTACAATAATGATATACTTGATTGTTTATTTGATTACGAAGACCCTTTCCTTTCGACAAATTGTATGAAATATTTGTCAATAGAGGGCGCTATATTTGTAAACAAGTATCACGTTATCATAACAATAAAAATATCAAAATGACCCGAAAACAGGGCCAGAAAAGTTGACACAAATGTTTTGTCACCTGCGGGCCCCTTGCTCTGTCAAGTTTGAAAAAGTGTGTAAAAAATCTACCTGTAAGTGAAACAACTCCAGCTGGATCGGATAGTCTCGGAAGTTTAACTTTCCACCTTCATCCCAAGGAACCACGGAGATAGACACTGTGGCCGTTGCTATGAATGGATCATTGCTTTGTTTCTTGTCTGACAGTGAACGAATTGCCAACTCGTTTGATGATACCACAGCTAGGGAGGCTTTCAAATCAAGAGAAATTACATGAATTATATGCGAATTTCCCATGGAAACGGGCTCTCCGTGAGACACCGCAATATGCTACATCACTGCTTACAATTTTTCACTTCGTTTTATGTCAATAAACAAATCGATAAATGATATCTGGAGTAACTTTTTTTGCTAGTACAAAAACGTATTCATAGAAACAGCGGAACTTTTTGCATTTAACACTATCAAGCCTGGGCGGGGTGAAGGCACATTATGCCCCCTCCGATGTTCATGAAACTTCGTAAGTATGTTGAGTCTAACAAAATCTATCGGATTAGGTCATAAAAACTTCCATTGGTCACGGTAAGGGGCGCTATAGGCATTTTAAATTGTAAATTTTGTTGTAAACAGTATTTTCCTCATATTTCCCAAAATGTTCGTCCGTTGGGCACAGAATGATGTCTTAATATAAGCACGATCAATTGTGTGACGTCACTTAGATTACCGCTAGAGGGCACTATGACCATTATTTTGTTCATTTTGTACCAAAACATGATTATTAAAGATTTACCAAAAATTGGTAAAAACCAAAAAGCATAATTACTAAAAGCATAATAAAAAGGGAATTAAATGTCTACCTTTGAAAGTTGACAAACCCCAAAACACATTTAAAATTTCTCACAGTATCAAAAATCTAGTATTTACCACTACAAATGGGAAATTCAATTGGACCTATTCAAAATAAACAGTTGCCATGGCAACAATGAACACACAGCATCCTTGATGTCGGTAAGAAGGGGTTCTGAAGAATAGTTGGGGAAAGTACGAAAAGTTTAGCTTGAATGGTCTAAGCGATCTGGAGATATTATTTTTTTAAATATCACGTACATTGTGCCCCAGGCTTCATAGGGTTACAATAATATCAGAGATTATTGATTGCCATGGCAGAAGCCCTTTTTGTAGCAACATTTGATCACATTGATTTAACCAAATGAGCTATGTAGGGAAATTAAGCAATGACTATGTTGAAAGACAGTAGCAAAGATCGATGGTCTTTTTGCGATTAGTCTACCTACCACTTTTGAGACGTGGGCAAAGTTGATATGCAGATAAGGCTTTTGAAGATTACTGAATGTTGTTAACATGGGTTATAGGTATGATGAGTTATGTAAACAGATATTATATTATACTCACCATTTATGCCACCCAGTGTCTCCGATCGTATTTCTACATAGACAGATTTCAGTGCTAACTTAAATTTAGCTTGCCGGTTGCAGAGAGGACGCAGTGCGATTTCTGTAACGGACGAGTAATTAGAAATCACTGGCAAATATTGAGTTTTGTTTTAATTAGCCAATACTATTTGGCAATCCTTCTGTCTTCAGAAGACGATGGTTTTGATTGCATGGACTATTACTCAATATTTTACGTAAGTTTAAAACACTGTTTAAAACACTGTTTGAAATTTAAAGGGGCAGTATCATCACGATCAGTGCAGACTGTCAAGAGGGCATGGCATCGATTTCCTAATTTAAGATGAACACAGTGACTGCACATTACTGGCTCATTTATGTAGCAGCAACAGTAATATGACCTTATCCTGTGGAAAATTATTTTCAGTCACTAAGTTAATCTAAATGTCCTGTTGATCGTGACAACTGCCGCTTTCAGCATTCATGTCAGCATTCATGACATGCTTATTGGATTTTGTAAATAAATGACAGCGTAATGTACAGTACATTGACAAATAACGGATTCACTGATACCAGAAGTCTATTACCTATAGGTAATAGACTTCTGCTGATACCAATGTCAGTCTGAAATAAAGTTTGTCTCTATTCCAATTAACGCGATCACTGGAGTTATTAAAAGGTAGACAGAGCACATAATTGGTATTAAAAACAAATAGAAAATACAAATTCTAGAATTGTATTGTAAAATTCTACTTACTTAATGTTAAGCTGATGATTTTTACAATGTAAAATGTTTAAACTTGCATGTTAGTTGTATATGTATATCTTGATTAAGAAAGAGCAGACATACTCGTTGAAGCAGTTTTGCCAACATTACCAATGTTTTACCTTACCTTTTGAAACATTGTTATGAAAGGGAAATTAAAAACTTACCGACATCGTCCTCAGATAAGGAATATTCGGCCATGGAATTAGCGCCCCACATTGCCAGGTCAGTGGATGCGATATCAATGTCCTGGTTGGTCTGTTGTAGGTTTACACTATCTGTAGTCTGAAGACGATTCAATAAAATACCATTCAGCTAGCAAAGTAATGGTTTCAGTGAAGACCTATGTAAGGCCCACAAAGAATTGTACCAAAATAATAAATCAGTTTTATTTTCGCAATTAGCAAAATCGCCTGTACATATGTTAAAACGCACCATAACAATTTTCATATTATATATGCTTCAGAAGGAAATTTTACTAGGTTGTTTGTGCTCAAGTAAATTAAACCGCCTTGAAACGATTTGCAAATGTATAGGCCTTTAAGGCAACACAAGAAAAATCAGTTTTAGGGTCAGATCTTCAAATAATTATTTAACTTTGGAAATAGATGGTCTATTCGTAAATTCGTCCCTAATTGGCCATAGTGACCAATCCCAAATTAAGTTGGCATAGTGATCAATGCGGTATTGGTCACTTTGTCAGTCACAAAATAGCCAGTTAGAGCATTCGTCATTTGAATGCATGCTCTATCTCCAAAACTATAAGGAATACATGCATGTGGATTAGATACAATGGTATGTCTCTTCCTGAATGTACTAATGGGCGGGAAAACTTAACATTGAAAACAGATTAGTCACTATGGCAAATGAGGGACGAATTGTCTAATTTGTCTTTTTTATTTTGTGTACATGGATGAATTTCAAAAAAAGGGCCACATACACACTCTCTTTGACCCACCAGGATCCGCTACAGACTGGCGTAATATTTTGGATCAGTTCTTTTATGAATAATTCAAACAACATTAAATTATCTTGTTATTATTTCTTTGGTTATTTTTGTCCAAGGGTATTTTATTTAATGATTTTATTGGATCTGTTAATAACCCGATAAGTGTATACTTATAAAACATAAATATTTGCATCTATTTTTGATAAATATTTATAAATTCAGCTCATAAACAAACTATAACCAGGGCCAAAGAATGAACAAATACACAACAGACAATACAGAATATGAAAGATATAGGCCTACGGGCGAAGCAGATCGCCGTTGACACAGATTCCGTATAGCAATATGGGAGACAATAAAGGTAATTTCGAATATATTTCAAGGTCTCTGTCGAAAAGATCGGGAAAGCGACAAAAAAGTGTCGAACGAGTAGCATTTCACCGATTCTTTAGTTTGGCTGGTTAGAAATCATACCGATAGTCGTATATTTAGTTGAAGGCTATCAGAGCAAAGGGTTGAAGGCAATATTATTGAACACCGACATATATGTGATCGGTGTACTATTAGTTGCTCGTTTGGAGTTGTTTCCGTTTGCATTAGGTCATTGTCGTACTACATTCTATGTATGTAATGTATGGGAAAGACAACATTTTAAAATAAAATGATAATCGAGCAATGGATTAATAATCACTAAATATTTTCAATGTGGAAATATAACTTTTGCAACAATGAACAAGACAACAAAAGGATTATAATGTATGTCATTATTCTGTAGGCCTCAATATTTTTTACTCATTTACCATTCCTTGCATCTTTGCAAATTGTGACATCTTTAGCCTGCACTGCCATTAACGTATATCCTGGCACTTAATGTTGAAAAATTGTTCATCGTCATACTGCACTTCTTTATATTTGACATATGTGCCCCACTT